>QRFJ01000141.1:1615735-1722725 GCA_006176705.1 Cocos nucifera | reverse complement strand
AGCTTTTTTCTCCATGTTGAATCTATTGCTTCTATTTATATGATCTATATCCAGTCCATAGATATATTGACATTTGGGAACTATCTCAGTTGTTTGGGCATTCATGTTTTGCTCGACAGTTAGAACAGGTATCATCAATTAGTGATAAAGACCATTAATAAGAAATCATTTACTATTTTATTTCTTTCTAAATAATTACACTGATCCTCTAAGAGGTTAATCACATAGCACTCTTAGGCTAAGCATGACAAAGAAATCAAATTCCTTCTAGCTTATACTGTCAATAAAAAAGTTCTGTCCAAACTAAGTCAAATAACCATGGTAATCGAGAGGATATGTTTCCAGCGGCTACTAGAACTCTTGCTCCTACGATGCGTAGGATCATGTCTCCATCCTCACCTTCTGTATCCTCAAGATCCTGCTGGAGAGTGCACAGATGAAGCACATAGAACAGTAGTAAGCCCAACTGGATGCAGAAGAAAGCCGTAGGTAAGACTCAATACACGAGGATACCCTCCAGAAGGATCTTCCTTCTGTTCTTCCAGGGGGGCTAGGAGTGGAGGAATTTCGGCTTCCAAATGGCCATCAGACTGTGCAATGAGAAATACTTTTCTTTTCTGCCAGCGGCTTTCATCCTTTGGCTCTGTCTTCTTCTTCTTTGTTCTCTTCCATCTTCTGGCTTTTTTCGGTAGTATTTATATTTCTTTTCATAGGATGTCTCTTTGAAGAAGTTGTTCCATAAGCGAAGTAAACTCGAGTCTTTAAGAATCTTCATAAAGCTCAGCGGTAACAAGGTTTCATTAATTCGGTAGGTAATTGTGAGTTTATGCATGTTGGTATTCAATGATAATTGTCTTGCAAGTCAAAGTTGCAGATGAATCTCATTCCTGCATGTCCAAGTCTACTTCATTACCGAGTTCTCAAGCTTTCCATGTTCTGATCATTGGGTCAGACGATGATCTCTGGACTGTGCCCATTCGTGCATCTTACGCCTTAAAAAGTATATTATCATGACTTGAATTAGTTTGCTGTACGACTTGTTCCCAAATATCTCCTACAGGTTGAGCCAATTATTTGGCAGAGCAGTCTCGATATTTCCATGTTGGGCGATGAAGCTCTGTAGACATCGAGCCCAACATGTTAATAATCAGGCATTATCTACTTCGTATTCATTTTTTAGGAGATACTCTCTGATCAATGAGAATGGACGAGCTGTAAAGGTGGGAGGTCCTGATATCCAGTCTGGGTTAACTTCTCGGAATTCAAAATATATTTTGATGTTCTGAGCAAATCTTTATATTGGTCCAGTCAGTATGTGTGTGTCCAGCCGTACGTTGCTAATGGGTGGACGCAGACATTTATCTATAGCAGAGTCAATTTTTTACTTACTATTTTATGACTTGATAATTTTTATTTTTAAATTAAATTAGCTCTCACCTATTTTCTCGGATCCTAACAATCCCTCTGTTAGAGTGCGAAATCTCATGATTATGATTATTAGTGGATGGCTGCGATCTCACCAATGAACTCATACCTCAGCCTAACAGTTATGTGTGGGATTAGCCAATGAGTGAACACTCTTGTTCTATGATTTTTAATCACGATGACAAACTTGATCTCTAATTCATTATTCTCACCTTATCTGAATATTGATCCACCCTTAGTTAACGTCAGACCATTCTTTGCATAGATTGGATTTTCTAATTAGAGTCTCTCACCATATCAAAATATTATGAGCCCAACTCATCTCAAGCCCTTTAGCATCCAATGACCTAATAGACAATGTTACGTCTTTCTTGGTGCAACTGAGCCACTTATCCAGCCAGAATAATCAACCAGGAAGGGTCCATACATCTACAATGGTGGAAGACTCAGACTTAATTTTTTTCTTAGGAAGATGATATACAGGTCTCATGATAAACTAGACTTTTCATAGTTAACAATTATGACGTAAACCTAGTGGCATTGAGATTAGCCGGAATTATTGGACCACCTCAGATCTCAGAACTGTGTCAATAGAATATGCAGGTAAGAAGACCGACGGAAGAAACTATGCCATTAAACTCGTATAAGAATTGCTTTCAGGTCGGTAGCTTTCCATAAATCAGTCGATCGTATGTGCCAAACTTATCTTTAGACACCAAATTGTTGAGCCTGAACCAATTGGGTTAGGCTACAATTCGATTTAACCTCTGAGCCTATAGGTCTTTGCTTTTGACGTGAGCTCGATTCTGACCAGATTAATATATTAGGCTGGTCAATTTTTGAGCATTGTTGATCATCTAACCAATTTGATTTCGATTTTGATTCAACCGCTAGACCCTAATTGAGCTATCCAAGCTCGAACCCAGTATTTATGATATGTCTTAGATCTAAAACTTCTTCAAATTTTAGGTCTAATTGATTTTACTTCCATAATCTTAATTTTTAATTAAATAGAGTTCATAAAATAAAATATGGTTGCAATAAATTTCTAGGCTATCAGGAATCTAAGGATTTCTACAGAAGTAGTATTTGGATTTCTGAGTTAGGAGGAAACGAAAATCCCTACACTCATAAGAACTACATGAAGGGAAGAGGGATCTTTATCCTTCTTCATTCTTATGACTAGATGGTCAGAGGAACGCCCTTAATCAAGACATGCATACTGTATAAAGTTTTAGTCTATATTATATATCTCTATACAATTAGAATCTTAATCATACATTATTTTTGCATACATCCCTATGTATTCAAATCATGCATATTTTTCAGAATCTTAAATTATCTCATTAATCAATCTAAGAAATTTAGATTTAATTAATTCTAATCAAATAAATTCTAATCTAGATTAATTATGTAAGGACTTATTCTAACAACTGTCTACTTGACTCTATCATATCTTTCATATTGATTTAAATAAATAATTTTATATTTAATATTTTTAAATTATTATAACCAATATATATCAAAAAATAACTAAATAAATAGATCAAAAGTATTGTTGATTTAATTTACATTAAATCAAAACATCCAAGACCTTTTTCTAAGACTACTTTTTATTTTAGAACTAGTCATGCATATTTATCTAATCTTAGATCCAAAATTATTAATTTATTTTTTCTAAATTTTAGATTGATCAGTATCTCAATGTGACATCTGAATTACTTATTTTTAAATTATTATTCTATATCCTCGATCGGCCAAAACTCTCTTAAAATTCTACCCCTCTATCATGCAGTTGAAAGAAAAATCCTGATTTTTGATCAGGTTCGTTCAGATCTGATCATCAAGAGATATATTTTAAAATTTTTTTCTTTATCCTAATAACGATCTTGAGATATTTTAGAATAATTATTATTATTTTAGAAATAAAAAAAAATCTAAATAAATTAAATTAATTAAATTTACCTTGATATGAATAATCCTATTATCCTTGTGATCCTGTATACATGGAAGTTTTGATCTAGCACGCAGTGCCTGGCCTCTACACGTATCTAATTTCACTCGGACTGATCTGAAAATCTTCTTCTCATCATCGTCTTCTAGATCAGATCTGGATCTGATCTGAAGATTATCTTCAAAATTCTTTTGAAGATCGTCAGTCATCCTTGTAGCAGTGCAGCCTTCTTAGCTTTTACTCACCTTTTCTTTGATCTGGATTGCACAAACAGTCCAAAATCTTTTGCTGTGGAGAGAGGAGGGGAGAAGGTGGGTTTGGCATGGAGGAAAGAGAGAAGAGGCAGCCTTGGGGCTGGAATTATTTGATTTCAATCATACTTTGAGTTGCGAGGATCTTATTTATAGACTAAGATGATCACCAACTCCTCTTCTTCAACCCATCATAACCTTTGTGAAATCAGATCTAAATTTGATTGTGAAATAGAGTCTTCGGATTCCTCCTAGAGGGTGCCTAAGATCAGTCAAAGTTGTTCTTAGGAGAACTCTAATTGAATCCAAAAAGGAGATGGAGTCCCTGTCCAAAGGGATCCTGGGGCGCTCCAGCTTGGGCACACGCCAAGGGTGCGTGCGCCCTCTCTTTCTAGGTTCTGAAGGGGACAGGCCCACCACTCTCCTAATTAGGTGCATGATAGTGGTCAAAAGTCAAAGTGTCAAAGGTGTAACATTTGACAATCAAAGGTAGACTTTTGACACAAGTCAAAGAACAAGAAATGGGCAGGTGAAAAAATGGCAGTAATATCTTACAAAATAAGACAACCTTTTCTACTTGACACACCTCCCAGTCAGACCATATGAAGCCTTCTGATTAGCACAAACTCCTTGGCTCAGAGAAAATTATTTATGATAGCAAAAGAAGAACAGTTAGGTTTAATCGAGTGCTAGCAACGATTTTTTTGAACCTAATTGAATCTCATTCAATCAATTAAAGTGATCATTCAACTTGATGATCACCAATTCAAATCCTGTTTTGTGACCCATTACGGTTAGTTCAGACTGTATTAGGTAATCTATATCAGATTCTTCTCGAACATCGAAATCCTTTCGATGGATCAAACTCTTCTGATTCGAACAGCTAGAATGATCGATATCTAAATCATTCTATTTGCTTCCAAATCCATTCATGACACTCTCAGTATATGGTGGCAATCCATCAGAGCTGAATGCGAACCTCTGGTGCAGCTACCTGTGTGATTAAGTCCTTTATCTTGAGCCCCGATCAGATTAGGGTTAGGTAAACTCGTCAAATCCTAGTTTCGTCATATGATGTAATCATTCTTGATTCGAGTTCGATGTGAAAATCTAAATAAAAACTCTTTCTAATATTTTACTTCCCATGGCCATGGGCTTTGGACTTAATTTCATGATATCCATAGGGCCGCTCTCTACCACCGAGGTAGATAGATTCATTCACTTGATGCCATCCAGTTTCTACAATGAACATGCTATAGCCAACATACATCTCAGGGATTTCATATGTAGGAGACGAGTATATGTAGTGTAGTCAAACTATAACACCTCAAGGTGAACTCTCAGTATGATCTCAGATAAAGAACCAGGACACACGTGCAGCAAGCGTAGGATCTCCCGTCCTAATGACTACTCGAGGGTGGTCACGCCAGTGCTCTCAGTTCTCTATACGAGTACCTGACTCTCGCTCGGTGTCTCCACACTGTAGACTCAGAGCTCACTCTAAAAAGAAGCGATATGTACACCAACTTTCGGATCAATCACCATCCTCGTGATGATCCTATGGTCGGAGCATTTTATGAGTTAACAATGATTATTCATGTCTTAAATTTTCAACTTTAAAAATATGAATTTATCATTACATTAACTCAAAGATGTATCACAGACACTAATATATATTGTGATATAAAAATAATCCCTTTATATATATTAATCAAAATTATAATTTTGCCTAGAAGTGTATTACAAGTGTCAGTCAATTCTGCTTCTAATGCACATATAATCTAAAATAGAAGGCTCCTTCCTCGCCGACCGGACCCTTCTGGCCCCTCTCTTACCTTTCCGATCGAGGCGTCGTCCTAGCCTTACCTCCCCCTGCCCCCTCCCGATCTCCCTCGATCGTGCCCCGACCCGCCTCCCCCTCGCAGATGCGCCACCGACCTCGACCCCCACCTGCCCGCCCACTGCCCTCCTCCATCCCCGGCTTCCTCTCCGACGCACTACCACCATCCATCCCCCGGAGTCGGCCCCATTTCCTGCCATCCTTCGGCCACCCTCTCGCAGCCACCCTAGCCCGACCACCCCATTGCGTTCGGTCAACCCTCCTGCCAGCCCGCCCCACACCCACCCGAAGGCCCAGGCCCTCCATCGTCCCCGCTCGCCTGCCTTCCCCATTCCACCGTCATTCTTCCACGCCATCGATCTCCGGCCCTCTCATCCCTGACGACCTAGCGACCAGCCGCCCTCCCTTGCCCCGCCACGCCGCCCCCCCTCCCCCACACTACTTCCTCTCGATCGTCCGATCCTTCTTATATATTATGCCGTCTCGGGCCTCCTCGTCACGTATGCCCCTTGGCCTTCGCTTGCCCCAGCCACCCTGCTCCGTCTCTTATCTCTCTCTTCTTTATATCTCACATATCTTTGCTTTTACTTCATCATAGGTTACGTCTTAGTACCATTGTCCTTTCTCTTAAGTTTCAGTTGTGTGTACCCCTCGCTTTCAATTGCAGATCTCTCTCTATAATCGTAGATATAATTTTTTAACCAAACAATGCTTTATTTATATATTTATTAATCATGTATATTATAATAATTATATAAATATTTATATAAATATCATAAATATAATTTTAAAAAATATTATAAAATATGGCAAATGGATGTAAAAAAACGGCATTGTTAAATGGATATCTTGAGGAAAGATATCTATATGGAACAGCCGCTAGGTTTCACATCCAGTGATACTGATCACAAAGTTTGCAAGCTGCAAAGGTCCATATATGGACTTAAGCAAGCATCTCGGAGCTGGAACATCTCATTTCAATGATGTGATCAAAACGTTTGGTTTCATCAAAAATGAAGAAGGAACCGTGTGTTTTCAAAAAGGTCAGTGGGAGCGCTGTTGTCTTTCCTCGTATTGTACGTGGATGACATCCTCCTTATTGGGAATGATATTTTCCATGATTGACAATAGTTAAATTATGGTTGTCCAAGGAATTCTCCATGAAAGACCTAGGTGAAGCATCCTTTATTCTAGAAATTAAGGTCTATAGGGATAGACCGAATAGGATGCTAGGACTTTCACAGAAGATGTACATAGAGAAAGTACTAAAGAGATTTAGTATGAAAAACTCTAAGAGGGGATTAATATCCTTCAGACATGGTATTCATCTTTCCAAGAAGATGTGCCCCAAGCACACCTGAGAAAATAGAATGCATGAGCAAGATCCCTTATGCTTTTGTAATAGGGAGCCTCATGTATGCCATGCTATGTACACGATCTGATATGGCCCATGCTGTGAGTGTCACAAGCAGATATCAGTCAAATCCAGGTGAAGAACACTGAACTTTCATGAAATGTATCCTTAAGTACTTAAGAAGAACTAAGAATATGATGTTGGTCTTTGGTAATGGAGAACTCCAAGTTCAGGGATACACAGACTCGGATTTCATGTCCGATATAGATGATCGAAAGTCGACATCTGAAAGTCTATTTATGTGCAATGGTGGAGCTGTCAGCTGAAAGAGTTTCAAGCAAACGGTGATAGCAGATTTCACCATGGAAGCAGAATATATCGCTGCATCAGAGCTGCGAAGGAAGTATTCTGGTACAAGAAGTTTGCTGCAGAAATCGGAGTAATGCCATCAGATGCCATTCCTCTATACTGCGACAACAATGGTGCCATAGCCCTTGCTAAGGAGTCAAGGTCTCATCAAAAATCCAAGCACATTGAGCGGCGATACCATCTCATCCGCGATTACCTCGAGAAGGGTTACGTCGAGGTCAAGAGAGTCAACTCCATAGATAATGTGGCAGACCCACTTACAAAGCCGTTGGGCCAGCAGAAGATCGAAGCCCACCTTGAGAAGATGGAACTTAGACTTGTAGCCAATTGACTTTAGGATAAGTGGGAAGATTGTTAGATATATGTGCCCTAGAAGCCAGAATTGGCTGACACTTGTAATACACTTCTAGGGGCAAAATTATAATTTTGACTATAATCAATAAAATGGATTATTTTCTATCACATATGTGTATTTAGTGTCTGTGATACATCCTTTGAGTTAATGGTAATGATAATTCATATTTTCAAGAGTTGAAAATTTAAGACATGAATAATCATTATTAACTCATAAAATGCTCCCGACCATAGGATCATCACGAGGATGGTGATTGATCCGGAAGGTTGGTGTACAATCGCTTCTCTTTAGTAGATGAGTCTTGAGTCTACGGTGTGGAGACACCGGAGCGAGAGTACAGGTACTCGTTAGAGAACGAGGGCACTGAGCGTGACCACCTCGAGTAGTCATTAGGGAGTCTACCTTCTCGTCAATGACTGACTCGATGCTGCAGTAGTGTGTCTGGTTCTTTGACCTGAGATGCATCGGCAGTTCACCTTGAGGGTGTTATAGTTTGACTACACCATTACTCGGTCTCCTAGCCATATGGAACCCTGAGGTGTATGTTGGCTATAGCATGTTCATTGTAGGAACTGGATTGCATCAAGATGGAATCTATCTACCTCGGTGGTAGAGGAGCAGCCCTATGATGATCATGAGAATCAAGTCCAGAAAGTCCATGGCCATGGTAGAGTGAAATAATAGAAAGAGTTTCTATTTAGATTTTCACATTGGACTCGAATCGAATGATTACATCATATGACAGAGACTAGGGTTTGACGAGTTTCACCTTAACCCTAATCTGATCGGGGCTCAAGATAGAAGAACTTAATCACACAGGTAGCTGCACCAAGAGGTTCGCATTCAGCTCTGATGGGTTGCCACCATATACTGCTAGGTGTCACTGGTGGATTTTGGGAGCAATTAGAATGATTTAGATGATCGATCATTCTAGCTGTTCGAATCAGAAGAGTTCTGATCCATCGAAAGGAGTTTCGATGATGTCGATGATAGAGATCATGACATATCCCATTACCATACAGAACTGAACCTAACTGGGTCACACAAACAAGGGTTTGAATCTGGTGATCATCAATTGAACTGATCTAGTTCAATTGATCTGAATGAGATTCAATTAGGTTCAAGGAAATCGTGCTAGCACTCGATTGAACCTAACGTTCTTCTTTTACTATCATAAATAAGTTGTCCTGACTGAGCCAAAGGAGTTTGTGCTCAATCAGAGGCCTTCATATGGTCTGACTGGAGGTTGTCCAAGTCAGAAAAGGTTGTCTTATTTTGTAAGACATTACCTGCCATTTTTGGTCACCTGCCATTTCTTGTTCTTTGACTTTGGTCAAAAGTCTACCTTTGACTGGTCAAATGTTGACCATTGATACTTTGACTTTTGACCACATGTCATGCACCTATTGGAGAGCTGGTGGGGGCCTGTCCCCTGCCAGAACCTGGCAAGGAAGAGGGCGCACGCCACCCTTGGCGTGTGCCCAAGCTGGAGGCGCCTAGGAGTCCCTGTTGGACAAGGACTCCATCTCCTTTTTTGGATTCCAATTAGAGTTCTCCTAAGAACCAACTTTGACTGGTCTTAGGCACCCTCTAAGGAGGAATCCAGGGGACTCTATTCCCACCAATCAGATTTAGATCTGATTTTACAAAGAGTTGTGATTGGTTGGGAAGAAGAGGAGTTGGATCACGCTTAGTCTATAAATAAGACTCTACGCCCAACTCAAAGTATGATTGAATCATAATTTTCCATGCCCCAAGGCTGCCTCTTCTCTCTTCCTCCATGCCAAACCCACCTTCTCCCTCTCCTCTCCATGTCCAAAAGAATTTTGGAGCTTGGTTGGTGCCATCCAGATCAAAGAAAGGCGAGTGAAAGCTAGAAGGCTGCACTGCTACAAAGGATGACTGCTGATCTTCAAAAGAAGTTTTGAAAATTCTTCAGATCAGATCCAGATCTGATCTCTAGAGACATGATAGAGAAGAAGAAGATCTTCAGATCCAGTCCGAGTGAATATCGGTAGAGGCCAGGCACTGCGTGGCTAGATCTAAAATCTTCCATTGTATACAGGATCATCAATTGATAATAGGATTATTCATATCAAGGTAAATTAAATTTAATTTAATTTATCTAGATTTTATTTTATTTCTAAAATAATAATAATCAGTTCTAAAATATCTCAGATCTGATTAGGATCAAAGAAAAAAATTTTAAAATATATCTCTTGATCCGATCAGATCTGAACGAACCTGATCTGAAAAATCAAGATTTTTCTTCAGTCTCACCGACGATGAAGAGGAGGTGGAGAGATAGAGAGAGATCGAGCGCGCACGGAAGAGAACTAGAAAAAATTTAAAAATTTTTAACCTAACCTACAACAGCAGTTATCGAACCGCTACCATAAATCTACGATAGTGGTTATCCAAAATTACTGCCATAGATCTATAGCAGCGGTTCTATAACCGCTGCCATGGATATATTGTTGGGGATAAATCTCGCTCTTACCGAAGTCTGGCCCGACGCTCAGCCTAATGTAACCAGTAGCCGCAGAAGAGCTTCGGTAGACGGGCTTCAGCCGAACTTCCAGCGGTCGAGCTTCTTCTAGCAGGCCAAACTGGTCAGCTCCCGAGCTTCTTTCGGACTCCCAGCATCGAGACCGAACTTCCTGGGCGGCCGAACTCTTTCGAACTCCCGATGATCGAACTCCTTCGGACTCCTCACGGCCAAACCCCTTCGGACCCACGGTCGAACTCCTTTGGACCGACTCCAAGCGGCCGAGCTTCAACGAAGTCCTCTCAGCGGTCGAACTCCTCAGCGAACGAGCCTTAACGGAATCCCCCAGCAGTCGCCCCCTCGACCGAACTTTCCAAGTAGTCGTCACTCGGCCGAACTCTTCAGCGGTCGCCCCCTCGGCTGAACTCCCCAAGTAGTCGCCCCTCGGCCGAACTCCTTAGCGGTTGTCCTCACCGAACTTCGGCCGACCGAGCTCCTACCGAATTCTCAAGTGTCCAAGCCTCAGTCGACAGCCGACCGAACTCGCAAACGGCCGAGCTTCAGATCCTCAGCGGTCGAACTCTTCAGCAAACGAGCCTTAGCTACATACCTCCAGCCAGACGCCTATGGGAGTCGAACTCCCTCCTATCTTCCTCTTCAGGAGCCCGAACTCCTCCTAAATGGGCACACGACGAAGGCCTTCAACCCTTCATTCGGCTGGCTCTGCAGCCATCATCATCAGTCTGCCACAAGCTCTGCAGCCATCACCATCAGTCCGCCGCACTGTCAGGCGGCGATGGCTGTCGCCATCAATCCGCCGCACACGGCCCGCACACGGCACCATCCCGTGAGACTGATTTCGCCGAACCTCGAGCGACCCACCAACACGCGGCTGCAGTTGTCACCATCAAGCTCCGCTATAAAAAGGACCCTCTCGATACGCTAAGGCTAAGCTCTCTGATCTCTAGTCTCTCTGAGCTCTCCTCTTCCTCTCTAAGCTCCGGAACTCATTCCGAGCACTCCATTCCTGTTGGCCGAAAACTAACTTGACCGTCGGAGGATCCTGTCGGAGCCACCCCCCACCGACTCTGGATGGGACTTTATCTTGCAGGTCCCCGGCGATGACCTCGGCGGCCTCGACTCCGGCGACCTTCGACGACGACCAATTTTCGCACCAACAGCAATGATTTTTGATAACCGCTAGAATATATTGAAAATAAAATTTAATATTCATCTTCATCATTTTTTATCTAAATAATTATCATTAGAGTATCATCGCAAAAGGTTGCCTCGATCCGATGGCCCTAGTTTTATCGATCAAAAAAATTTGATTTCGACGATCACGAATGACGATGCGATGATCTGATAGATGAAAATCTTTGATGGATCTAAAAATCTGCAATGATTATCTCGATGATGTTTGTAGCATACTATCAAAGTTTTACTTCAATCAGATATCATTATCATGGTCAATTTTGTACGGAATAATTTTGACCGTTAAATTAGAAATAAGTGATCAAAGGGTTAAACGGCATTCGATTATGAGATAATTTTTTGGTTAAATAATTTTTATTATAATTTTAAATATTTTATATGATGATGATAGTAAAATTTAAATTATTTTCGTATAAACTATTCATATTAAGCAGATATTGCAAAAGCACGAGCATAATAACTAGTGAATTTTTAGAATGGTTGTCAGGAGACGTATAGTTTTAGATCGTTCTTTATCTCACGAGTTGAATTTTATAATCACCATCATAAAAAAAGATTAAAGTAGTAGTCAAGATCATTTATAAAAAAATTATCTCATAATCAAATACCTTTTAGTCCTTTGATCACTCGTTTACCATTTATCGGTCAAAACTAACTTATACTAAATTGACCAAGATAACAATATCCGATTGAAGTAAAACTTTGATAGTACGCTATAAATATCATCAAAATTATCATTACAGATTTTTAGATCCATCGGAGGTCTTCATCTATCAGATCATTGCATCATCGTTTGTGATCATCAAAATTAAATTTTTTTGATCGACGAAGCTAGGGCCATCGGATTGAGGCGACCTTTTGCGACGATGCTCTAATGATAATTATTTAGATAATGAATGATAAAAATAAATATTAAATTTTAAAATTATATAATATTTAAATATATATATATATCTATATATGGCAGCAGTTATAATTAACCGCTGTCATAAATCAGCTTATCACAGTGATTTCTAAAAATCGCTGCTATAAGTCCGACTTATGGCAGCGATTATAATGAACCGCTGCTATAGATCGACCTATAACAATGAATTTTAGGAACCGCTACTATAGGTCCAATCTACGGCAGCAGTTTTCAGTAATCACTACTATATATCGGACCTGTAGCAGTGGTTACAAAAATCACTGCCCTAGATCCGATGTATAGTAGCGGTTAAGAAAATCATTATCGTAGGTCCGACCTATAGCAACAGTTAACAAAAATCGCTGTCGTAGGAGCTATGGCAATGGTTTCGAAAATCGCTGCCATAATATCCACTGTCATAGACCATTTTTGTAGTAGTAGAGGGATGGGGTTCGGCCTTACCGATGAGCGAGATCGAGAGAGTGAGAGAAAAAGGGATGGGGTTCGGCCTCGTCGGTGAGGGTGATCGAGAGAGGGAGAGAGAAAGATTGAGAGATAGAAAAGCTGGGAGGGAGGGATTCGATCTTACCGCCATCATCGATAAGAGAGATCGAGAGAGGAAGAGATGGAGTGATCGAGGGGATGGCACACAGCCGAGCCGGCTCGAATACACAGTCAAGCCAGCTCGGGCCATGATCGAGCCAGCTGGGGGAGGACTCGAGTCGGATGTCTCAGGCACGGAGCTGGCTATCTCAGGCACGGAGCTGGCTCGACTTCTGAGCGAATAGAATTTGATATGTCTCTTTAAGGTTCCAACTTTAAGCCCTAAGGTGCCACCATCATCTACTTTATTCTTCTTTTTGAGTTCCACACATGATTTACTTATAGTATCATCATTTTTAAAATGGATAAGGGATGGATGAAGTTTAGTAGGCTCTCACCAGAATATAAGGTTGGACTTCAAAAATTTCTTAATTATGCTATAGAAAAATTTGGAGACCATGGATTGATCCAATGTTCTTATAAAAAGTATATAGGTGGACCGTGGCTACCTCATCAAGATATTAATGATCACCTTACATTTATGACTTTAAAGCTGGTTATGAAATTTGTTGGGACCAACATGGTGAGGGCAGGCCGCAAGGAGGCGATCAACCTGAAGAAGGAGTGGAACAAATGATTCATAATATTTTTTCATTTATTGGCCACAATGATGGTGCATCTACATCCATATTTGATCCTGTGATTGATCGAATGACAAACAGTGAGGATGTGGAGAAGGTCTGCAAGTTGATGGAGGATGCTAATATTTCGTCGTATCCCGAATGTGAAAAATTGGCGAAGCTTTATTGATGCTATACTAATATTATTGTTCAACATGTTATATTGATTAATATTCATTAACATTATAGATCACGATGGCACCGAAATATCATCTAGCTTTTATTCGTCCCTCGATGGGTTACGCGCAGTTCAGCATCCAATGAGCAGTCGAAGCATTCTCTGTCCACCTCGGCATCGATTGCTTAGGAACCTCTACCATCGGCATCTACTCTACCGACAACTGAGCCTCTACCGTCATCCATATCTGAGACACATGCTACTACGCAGAAATCTGAGTGTACATTTTTATTATATTAGCACAACTTTATTTTTTATATAGTATTTATACAGTTCTATATTTGCACAACGTATTTGTATTACAGGTGCATCATCCAGTCGGATATTTACGGTCCCACACGTATGGCACACATGTGAAACCTCCAGCATTAGGTGATGATCTATTATGATGTGGAGGAAAGATCGGTAGGAAAAATCATGAGGAAGATGCATTTCTTTTTTGGAGTGCTTGTGAGGCGGTCGAACATCATTCCCGTAGAACCTAAAGACTGGCGTTTGATGGATGCTATCATCAGAGATCGAATATGAAAGAAGATATGGATAAGTACGTGCATTTTAGTTATATTTATGTATTTTATATGTTTACACTATATATATTTGATTAGAATAATTTTATAACTAATTTTTGATAAATTTGTGCAAAGGAGGTATGACTTTTTCGATCACGATAGGGCTCAAGATGCTCGATTGAGGAAGATCGAAGAGTTGTACTGAGATTACAAGATCAGGCTCCATAGAGGATGGCTCGAGCACCGATGAGACACTCTAGAGGAGCTTATTCTCTTGATATAGGATTGTCCTTCGAGTCAATGGGAGAGGATGGTTAGATACTGGAGTCAGAAGTTTGAGGTAAAATTTTTAACTTTTAAACTTTTCAATATGCTTAAAGCTTTATTTAAATATTATTTAAATATTTATTATTTATTTGAATACTTGTTAGGCTATCTTCCATCAGAATCGGAAGAACCGTGCAGCTCAGGAGTATAAGCATACTCTAGACCATGAGTCTATGACCAATCATATGCATGGAGAGGTAATTAATTCTAAATCTTACTAAATAAATTAAATTTATATTTTTTATCATCTTTCTGATAAATTTGTTCTTTGTTATAGCTGATGAGAGATGGAATGATGTCCAATCGTAGTAAGATCTTCAGATCTAGCTGCACGGACAAGACGGACAAGTCGATGAACACCGCGATTAAGTATATTTTTGTAAGTATTAAATATATTAATATATATGATTAGTATTATAGCATTTCTTATAAAATTTTATTTTAATTTATAATTATAGGATCAGTTATATGCGCTCGCGAGCGAGAGCCCGTATACCTCTAGGCCCCATGACCATCTATCTCAGGTCTTGGAGCCTAAGCACTCTAGGAGGATTCGATGCAGATCCAAACACACGCCAACGAGCTACTGGTTTGAGGCGAGCATCTTCTTACAGATTTTCTGAAGAAAATAGTGTAGACTTTGCTATGCTATTTTTAAAAAATATTTTAAAAATAGCAATGATGTAGCAAAAAATAATTAATCTAATTAATTATCTACTGATCATATTAGATTATTTAATACTACATATTAGGATCTAAACATATATGTATGCATACATCAATAGATCTATAAACTATTTACTATATCTACGTGTTCAAAATATAATACCTTTTCATGGATTGTCGGTCATCATAATCTAAGTCTATTGGATAATGCTCAGGTAGCACATCACAGCTGCACATGCGTCCGGCCTCTATGGTTGGTCCACATGGAGTTTTTGATCCCGATCAGTCCTACTGAAGTGCTAGCTCCTTGTCGGAGCTTTCGATGGCTGATCACAATCGATCGTATATTTTTTTTATATTTTAGATATTTTAAAAAATTAAAACATAAATATTGAAGGATGATGAAGATGTGTATCAAATTTGGTGGCTATTCGATGTTCACAGCACTCGATCTCTCCATCCGAATCTAAATTCCCAAATCTAGGCTTTCACTCGGCTCAAAAATCTTGACACACTAAAATTTCTATCATGCCCTCTCTGTGTGGAGTTTTTCTATGAAATAAGTTTTTATGAAAAGATAAATTTTAGATCTATAATCTCTATTTAGATCATATCTAAAAATAGGATATCTTTAGAGGTGAAAATCATAAGAGAAGAGAGGCATAAAAGAAAAGAAAAGTGCTATAGGATCCTATTTACCTTTACTCTAAGATTTTTTTTGCCCAGAACTAATGCGCAAACATTCTAAAATTTTTACGACATAATTCTATATCCTTCTTATACATGCACAAAAATTTTCATAATTTATTGACATGAATACCATAAGGAAACAACATAGAAAACGATATGGATCGAATGGTTGAGAGATTTTAACCACTCACTTGATTTCAAAAATCAAATGAGCCTCTTATCTTTATCCAATGCCCCCTCTCTTATTTTTAACACGTAGAAAGACTCTCCTTTAGCATGCATATTTTTATTTCTCAAAAAATATTCAATAAACAAAAGGAAGGATGTGGAAAGCAGAGTGGAAAAGTCAAAAATGGTGGGCGCATGGAAGAATTTGAATTCAAACTTCATTTGACTTGGTCCTAATTGGTTTCAACAAAATTAATTAATTTAGACTCAATTAAATTAGGTTAAATCCAATCAAATTAGACTTAGCCTAATTTAATAAAATTTTAATCAAAAAATTAATTAGATCTACGTCCTGATCAAATCAGGGTCAAAACTTTCATAGCGATTAGATCATCTTATGACTTGATTGGGTCAAATCTAATCGAATCAAATTCAATCAGACTTGATCGAATTCTCATTGCTTAATTAAATTAAGCTAATCAGTAATTAAATTGCTAATTAATCCTCCGAAAATATCTGAGTCCAAATCGAATGGGTTACTGGATAAAAGAGTCATATCAATATGAAATTCTTGAAGAGTCCTAAATCAGTGAAACTCTTGAACCTAGTATCCCAAACGAATTAAACTCACGATCATAGAGTCTCAAACTAGTAAAACTCTTGATCAGAGAGTCTCAGACGAGTAGGACTCAGAGTTTCAATCTAGTAGAACTCTTGATTATAGAGTTTCAGTCCAGTGGGACTTTTGACCATAGTATCCTAAATTATCAGGACTCATGATCAGAGAGTTTCAGATAAGTAGGACTCAGAGTTCCAGTCTAGTAGGACTCTTAATCATAGAGTCTCAGTCCAGTGAGATTCTTGACCATATAGTCCCAGACTAATGGAACTCTTGATCAGAGAATCCCAGATAAGTAAGACTCAGAGTCCTAGTTCAGTAGCACTCTTAGTCACATAGTCCCAATCCAATGAAACTCTTGACCATAGAGTTTCAAACCAATGGGACTCTTGATTAGCCATCAGATCTGATAGAAACTCCTAATGTGTATGATCCCGCAGGTCTGAACCTAAGTCGGTAGCACATAAATCAATTTCTATACTAATTGAAGTGATCATCTAGTAATGGTACCCGATGTCTAGATACGTCAAATAATTGTATTGTAATATTCAGAACCTACGTAAATATGGTTATTATATAATTCATCCCTATGATCTCTGTATAATAGATGACTTAGGGTTAGACTGTCAATCCTAGAAAATACATCCATCTCGTATCTCAAAGTAATTAGTCCCATGACTCCTCACTAAGACTATCCTGATCAAGATTTTGCTAAATTGAAACATAATTAAATATAGTTTCTAAAATCAAAAGTGGTCAATTCCATCTTGATACATGCATTGACTCCATAAGTACTTGATCGTGTCCAGAAATCTTCCATCACTAAATTAAAAATTTAGATAGTTCGATACCAAAATACAGTAAGTTGCTTAAAAGCCATCGTAGTGATCTCAGATCGGAGGAATATTGATACCCATATTCCATCGAAGCTAATCTTGATAGGAGAAAAACTCTGAAGTTGATCACGTTCAGTGTAGGTATACTCATACATCTCACTTGCATGCATTATCAGTGTCTCAACACTCCTTGGTTATGAGGGCAACCAACTTATATGGCACACAATGACCTATACTTGATAAACATTGTCATCCTAAGTAACAACGTATTATTTGATCGTGAACTATTTAAGGACTAAATGATAAATCCTTCTTTGCCGAATCTAGATAGTTCTAAGGACTTTATCATAACACAGAAGTTCATTAGAAGATAACAGAATTTATGATGAAAAATATTAAAATAATTTTTATTAATTTATAATTTATATATAATTATAAATATATGATCCAATCGTCAACAGATTGATGATTGGCTTTGGGACACATTCCCAACACTTTCGATATCGTCAGTCGGAAGGAGCTTGAGGAGGCATTGTTACAAATAGATCATGCTGCGACGTGGGCAGATCGGGTTGAGGAGCGTGCATCTCATCTGATGGACATCGTGAGAGACATAATGTCGATGCTTAGCACATATTTTGGAGTCACGGACTTTGAGGATATATTGATCCGCATTCCAGCTCTAGCTCCAGCTCCGACTCCAGTACCAGCTCCAACTTTGGCTTTGGCTCCAGCTCCAGCTCTAGTTCTGGCTCTCGGTGACAACGACGATGATGTAGATTTAGGAGACTTTTGATATATTTTATTTTTTTAAAAAATATTATAATAAATTTTATTCAATAATAAAATTTTAGCATTTTAAAATAATTTTTATATTTATTATATTTTTTAATATTATATATCTATATTTATTAGATAAAATATATAAAAATAAAAATTTTAATTTTTTTAATTATTCAAGATATACGATAGTGATTTTGTAACTACTGCCATATCAGTGCCAACCGCTGTCATAGGTTCCTGTTGCAAATGGTAACTTTTGGCAGTGGTTAAGAAATTACTGCTATAAATTATCTATGACAGCGGTTATGTAATCACTGCTATAGATAACCTATGACAGTGATTACATAACCACTGCTATAGATCAATCTATTGCAGCAGTTTATAAACCGCTGTAATAGGCAATCTATGGTAGCAGTTCAAATAACCGCGGCATCAATCGCTGCCATAGAGCTACGGCGATGACTGCAATAGCAGCGGTTAGAGAACCGCTGCCATAGCTTATGACAGTAATTTTTTAGACTATGACAGTAGTTATGAATTGCTGCCGTAGTCCTATTTTGTAGTAGTGTTCTCCTTCAATAAATATACTTAAGTTATTCGACTAAAATAATCAATAAAAATAACAAACCACCTGTGACCCAGAGTAGTAGTAGTACTATATGAACCCCACACATCAGAGTAAATTATAACAAAAGACTCAAAATTTTTAACCCCAGACATAGGATACCCTCCCCTGGTGTGTTTAGCCAACTCATAATGATCACAAACTAGCAAGATTTTATTATAATTTTTCGAAAGAGAAGGAAATAAATGACTAAAAATAGAAAAAAAAAATATGACCTAGCGTACGATGGTGTAACACAAGTTTTGAAGTGGCACCTTCAGCAGACAAAGCATGCCCTTTCAAAGAAGACTTCATACTATTCTTACCACCTTCTAGATAATAAAGTCTATTATGCAGCCTACTATCTCCAAGTATTTTTTTCATTTTTAGCTTCTGAAACAAACAATGAGAATGCCAAAATATGACAGAGCAATTCAAATCTCTATAATAAAGCTAATAGATAGTAAGTTTGTGGAAAAGATAGAATATGTAAGACAGACGATAATCTCAAACTAAGGGTACAGTCAATGGATCCTTTTTTTAAAATAAAGATAAAAGATCCATCAGCTATACAGATCTTGTCCCGATCTAAATGTGGTAAATATGAAATAAAATTATTAGATGCACCTGTCATATGACTGGATGCTCTTGAATCTATTACCTAAGAGGTGGATGTCCTATTGACACAATTAAATGCATGTACTAAACTATAAGGAGTATCTGATTGTACAAAAAGAGATAAATCAAGATATCCATTCTAGTGGCTAGGCTACTTTAGAGGATGTGGTGCTAGAGGATGACTCATCCTTGCCCATCATTCGTCGAAGGGTTTGATACTTCTTTGCCGATAAGTTATTCCTTACACCCTCTGTCTTCGTAAAGAGATTGGCTTGGGTAGGTCCATGACTATAACCTCGATCTTCAGTTCTTCAACTACTACGATGACCACCATCATGACCTCAATTACTACACCCAGGCCGATCTGGACGATCATAGAGATCTCAGCAAAAAGTCTTAGTATGTCCAGACTTCTTGTAATGAAAGCATAACTTTTCACCTCAGTGTTGTAGTTACACAGTAAGAGCAGATCTTATAGGATTGTTGATTCAAAAGTTACTCACTGCTATGTCTCTTTACTCAAAATAGTAGAGAAGACTTGATCCAAACTAGATGACATATTCCGAACTAGAAGCCGAACTCTGATAGAGTCAAATTCTAGATTTAGACCGTATAGAAAGTTCTGAACCCGTTCTTCCTCTAAATACTTTTGGAATCCATCAACATCAACAAAACATTATGGAACAAAAGTTCTATAATGATCTACTTCAGACCAGAGATGCTTCAACTCAGTGGCATACTCCGTGATGGATAAATCTCTCTGATAGAGCTGACGCAATTGAGAATGTATCTCAAATATTTGGATAGAATTCTATTTCTTTGAGAACATCTGAGCCACTATTTTTCAGACTTCATGTGTGTCTCTAGTAGCTATACACTTCTGACCACACTTTGTATCATTGTATTGAGAAGAAATGCCAGGACAATAGAATTCTCCATTCTCCATTGTGCCACATCTTGCTCACAATTAGCAGGCTTTCTTTTTATATCGATGAAATATCCTTTTAAGCCTCGTCCTTGAACAAGCAGACAAGTGCTCCTTTTCCATTGCAAATATGTCATTACGCCATCAAATTTTACAGCAATCTAAAGAGCATTTAGCGATCCACTATCTCTTGATGAACCACCAAATTGATTGGCTACTGTAATAAGTCGATCCAATAGATCTTCAAGGTCTTGAATAGTAATCGGGTTGGACATCTCCAAAAAAATGCGCAATCTCACCGATACACTATTGATGAATCACTACGTACTTCTCAGCTATGAACTTTCAAGCATTCAGACAGAAAGTTGGACCCTTTTTTTTTGGAAATCAACTAAAATAGAATGGCTGACCTCCGATCTTGTAGGTTATGCGAATTCCATTAATTGATAAGCTAGTTGGTCTACAGCGGTGGCGGCGGCGGCGGCGACGGAGGTGGCGGCGGCAGAGGGGTTAATCGATCGAGATTGTAGGGTCGGGGGGCAGTTGATAGCAGATCACAGCGGTGAGCAAGGCCACGGAGGTTGGTGGCAGGGGACAGGGGCGGTCGTAAGTAGATTGACGACAAAGGCGATGGTGGGCGAGTGGTCCACAGTAGCGGCGACAACAGAGGGGATGGGCATGGTTTGCAGCGATAGAGGAGTGGATCTACGATAGGTGAGACGGCGAGCGAGACCAGAAGTTGATCTGCGATAGGTACAGTGGTGGGTGAGGCGGTCGAGAATAGATGTACGACAAGGGGGGTGGGGTGGTCGGGAGGAAGAAAGGAGGGTGGGGGCAATCGAGAAGGAAGAAAGGAGGGTGGGGACGATCGGGAGAAAGAAAGAATGGTTTTTTAGAGAAGGGATTTTTGGGAGAAGAAAGAAAAGATGGGAAGAAAGGAGAAAGAAGAAAAAATGGGAAAAGATTTTTTGATGAAAAAATATTTTATGGATCAGAACCTAGGAGCTCTAATGCCATATTGAACGTGGAAAGAAGAATTTTTTTTTAATTTTAAGAAGGTATACATTGGGTCTATAAATACAGATATGTAGATCCAAATACAGAAAGAAATAAAAGAATATGTCAAGGTATTATTTTTTAAGATTTTTAATTAGATATATTTCTAATTAGGTCCATCGTTCTAACATAGAAGATGGGAAAAAAAGGCTTCCAAAATGCTTATGAACTTCGAAATATTTACCGCTAGCCATCATGTTTGATTCTAAAATATTTTTGAAGTTCGAGATATTTACCATACCAATCATGGAAATAGTTGGCTTCAATCAATCGGTTGCCAATGGATAAATTAAAATCATCGAAGTTGAATTGGATGGCCTAAAGAAAGCATTGGTAAAAGCCTCATGGAGTACCGTAGCAAAAGGTTTGTTTTTCTTACCCGCTCGTTGAACAGGTTTGGAGTTCACATTTTACAAGGGACCAAATGAAAAATTCATGTTTCATTTTTTTGCTAGTTCTGTCCGGATACAATTTTCAATGAAGAATTCTTCAATTTACAAGTCCATGAATTATTTTATCCAATAATTCAGAGAATCAGATCTCTAAAGTAAGCATGACGCTGCATCTAATTAAATGATTATAGAAGTACAATTATGGGTATCTCAGTTAATAGAAATACATCTAGTTTCGGTTTTTCTGACTTACATATCAAGTTTCTAGATCAGAGCTTGAATGCTGCGTAGCCAACAAATCGCGTCGTCTAATTTTGTTGCAAACGCCATTCTTTCTCGGAACTGCATCGATCAGCCACTGTACGTAAGTGATCGAGTTATAGGAGGTAGATATAAGATAAGTCTCCTCAACTTCTAGCAGACCATTCGTCCATCCATGAGCCTGACCCTCCAATAGAATAAGACTTTCCGCTCACTATTATTTTTTTTAGATATGCTAGCAGCTGATTACAAACAAGAGAGTACATTCCGGAAGGGATACATCCTGCCTAAGCTTTTGAAGGGTAGTTCGGACCGGACTCAGCCGAGGAAAGAGATACGCCATTCTAATGCAAATCCAGTCCAAAAGCTCTAACTTGCTATCATAGATGTCATTGATGTTCACCGGATGATAGGAGAAAGATTTCACTGACGAAAATTTCTTGTCTATTTTCGGATTTCTCCGAGTAAGTTAAATTTTTATATATCCCACCACGAGAGTAGAATCTGAGTCTGGGAACTTTACCCTACGTAACATCTCTTTTCACTGACAAAAATTATAACAACCGATATTTGACGTCCTTCCTCCTCCTGAAAAACAAAATATTATGCGAACTAATGTCTCGAGCAAGCGCTTGGCTGACATATGCATCACCGTTCCCTACACGCACGGCCGGCACACGAACGTGTTTTTTGGTGCGTCTTTTTAACTCTTTTTATCATAAACTTTTCTTTTCTAAAGTTGATTTGTTTGTTTATTGTGCCTTAAACATCTCTTCTTGTTCTCCTGAGACGTATTCTATTTCTTCCCCTTATTTTTTTTTAATGTGAAAAAGAGGACCTGAAAGATGTTTAACAAAAAAAAAAACCTGAAAGATTATATTAAACTATTTATATTTCTTTCTTCCCCGACAAGACACCCTCGGACTATTCGCGGCAGCAAGTGGGCTCATGGGATGGTAAAGTTTTACAGTATATTTCATAAAATAGGGAAAAAAAAAAAGACTCTCCCAAAAATAGCATCAGTTCGGTATATGATTATTTTGGTGCCGGTCATCGAAGCATTCGACGAGCTGTGGTACGAGATTCCCGCGCCATCGGTCCACCTCCGAACGATGGACACCCACTTCCTTTTCTATTAAAGAATGATAAAATAATAATTGAAGGAATGCATTTTCAGAAAAAATGGGAGTGCATGTATCAAAAGCAGACTGATTTGATTTGATTTGATTTGATTTGATTGGACCCTGAGCTGGGTCCAGCCAGTCGTGCCATCTCACGTGGCTCCCTGTCCTCCCTGTCGGCGTGTCTCCGGAGCCAGTGGAACGGATCCACGTGGCGGGTTCGGACAGGTTCCGTACGACATGAGCGAGACGGTGGTGGGCCCAGGTGGCGAACCTAACCTGATATGTCCGGCGTCAGCACGCATGGTGCGTGCGCGCGCGCGTTTGGTGCTGGGCGATGGGGCCATGGAAAAGGACACTTTTTCGATGATCTAATTTTTTTTTTTAAATAATTTGATGGATAATAATATTCGATATATATATATATATATATATATATATATATATATATATATATATATATATATATATATATATATTAATTTTTCCCGATCAATAAATTGGTTAGAGCGTGACAATTTATCAAGATGATAAAGCCCTTGATAATTGACAAATCCCATCCACACCAAGATTCGAAGGATTGGGGATACTTAGAGACGGAGTTTCATTTTTATATGACTAATTATTGCCTATGATTCTTTCTATCAAAAAAAATATATATATATTTATATGAGTTTTTTTTTTTTTTTTTTTTTTTTTTGCCTCGTGGAACTGAGAAGTTACATGATACGAAGATGGCATCTGATGTTATATAACCTTGTGACATGAGCACGGTTTCCTCCCTCGGTTGTGCAAGTAGTTGAAGGACACACGTAGCTCCAACCATCGGAGTGGTGTCCTATTGACCGTCCATGTCTATGTGTATGTGTCTATGTGATGTTTGAGAGTATAAAGTTTCAATCAGATTGTGGATTGGAATGCGAATCTTGCTGTGGCTTCTTCTTTGGTCATTTGGACCTCAGATGGAGTTTCTCCATGCCGAGCTGTCCTGATTAGACTAAGGCGGTGCTTAATTTAGAGGCATTTTCTTAGTTCCGGTTGTGCTCTGAGCCTTTGGCCTCTTGCTTGTCATCAATAAAAAAAAATTAAAACAGAAAGAAAAGAAATTAAAAGCTAAATTAGAGTTTGAAGGTGAACCGTGTCTGAGCGAGGATGGCTGAGTCGCACTCATTTTAGTATAATTTTTCATCCTAATCCTGCATTAAGAGACAAATGCCTCCCCAACAACTAGTCAACCTTTCACACTACCTATTTTCATCAAAAAAACCTTTCACACTACCTACTTCAATGAGGTACCCCTCTGAACTACGCAAATATCAAGCGAGAGAAAAAGTTTTATAAATATTGTGGATGGAAGGGTGGAATCTCTTCTACTGTGCGTTTGTCTCCATACAGACATCAAATGGTCCACAAGGTAGCAAAAGGCCATCCCCAAGTTGCAGTACTTTTTTTTGGATAAGTACTGCAGTACAAGTTTCCAATTCACATAAATTGCGAATTTATTTTGTGACAAAGACAAGTTTGCAGGCATTTCATATTTTGCCCTTTCCCATTAACAAAAATATCCCAGTATTCCATCGACCACCATTCTAGCTCAAAAAAAAAAAAAAAAAAAAAAAAAAAAGTCTTCACCTTTTCTTCATTTTAATGTGCATCAGAGTGCTCTCTATTATCGTAAAAATTATTAATTATTAATTTTTTTAAAAAAAAATTTGAATGAAACTCTAATAATAGAAATTAGCACGCATACACCAACAGTAAAAATGATCATATTGAAATAAAAATTATTAATAATATTTTTATAAAAATAAATTTATAAAATATCTTGCTCGTTCTTCTCAATACATTGACCATGAAGATCCAAATCTTCAAGTAACCTTGCACTCTTGATGTTTTAATTTCTTTTCATATCCCCATTCTAGCCTGCATTGTTCGTTTATTGCTGCCACATTTGTTTGTTTGTAACAGTGAACGTTAAGGGATCCTGATGAAACATTCAAAAGGATTTGATAAATAATGCACCGCCGAACGGATTCATAATATATCAGGTTAGGATTTCCTAGCTCTTTTATTCTAGAAGGACTTGATGCTCTTTTTAATTTTTTTATACATTATTTCACGACTGAATACTGAAGAAAATGTTGGCAAATAGAATACCTTTCTTTTTAGCTTCTTTGCATCTAATTATTTCGTGTTCTCCCCGCTTCTGGGACCCATTCCATCTTTAGGAATTGGGAGCCATCCTGGCTTTGACCTTTCCGTACGATGAGTCTTCTTAATTATCTCATTTACGTCAATGTCAATGTCAATGTCTCCACTTTAAAATGGAAAATAATGAAATGGTACCCTCGGTGGTAGACTCCACCGCTTCGGACCGCATTGCGTGGTCATCCGTACAACAAGTCTTATCAGCCCACTCGAGCTTGGCCATGCTGGTGAGTCATATGAACACATTACATTTGATGATGGTACGAGGCAAGCTTTAAATTTAAAACGATGGCACCAAATAACTTTTCCAGAATTCTGCACCGTATATTATAAATCCATTTTCTTGTCCGCTTATAACACTAACTACCAGGGAAGAAAGGATTTGAAAGAACCCCTTTATAACTTGTTTGTGGTGATTAAAATAACAGCCATTATTTCGTAACGATCATTGTTACGGGATGGAAATAAAAGCCATCATTTGATAATATTACTTATACGTCAATTAGGTTATCATTATTGCTATCTTTATCTACACTTGCTGACCGCAATCATCATGGGTGGGAAGATTAGTTGGGTTCTCTAATAATGACGTGAATGGATAACTCCTGTTCCAGTGGCTTGTTCAGAAGGCATCTGATTATAGAAAAAATAAAAATTATTTTAATTTTTTAAAATATAATTTTTAATTTTTTATATTAAAATTTTATTTTGATTTAAAATTAAATATTTTAAAGAATATGATGATTCTGATTTTTATTTAAATTTATTTTGATTCTGATTCTAATTTCAATGATTTACCAAATGCACGGTTAGTGATAAAATTATTTTATAAATAAATGGAGGGAACTAAGGTCATTATTTCCGCGATTCAAACAACAATTTGCCGGCGACTTTATTTGCTTATGCCGACGTTATTGTAATATTAATATGAACACATGTTGCTCATAGAAACTCCACATGAGGGGAAATGTGGCCTGCTATTATCCTATCTGATTCCCGGAGATTGCTACTTGATGCTGTTGCACCTCTTTGATTCGTCAGTTTTAATAAAACTGGGAGTATCTATCAATGACGGAGGCATGACGAGTGAATTTATATAATAGAACAGAACTTTAGATCATTACCCAGACTGATTGCACCCACTTTTCTGTTTATAACTAAGAACATGATGAGACTAGATTAATAGCAAAATGATAAATTCACATCTCCCAACATTAAAAACCATATAAATTAGTTTCCAAATACAATCCATTGACCTAAAATAGTTCTCAACCCCAATGATAGTTAAAAATCACTACAGGAATAGCTATAAATTAATTAAAACTTGAATAGCTAATCTAAATTATATGGTATTTTCATGCAAGTGCTTCGTCAGGATTCAATAGCCAAGGCACAATAAGCTCCACATATCTTCGGTTGGGCTCATAACCTATGGCATTGAGTCAGGATTGATTCAAGCTCTTCAAGGAAATGGCAATTATATTTATAATACAATGAATTTTTACAAACTATTCACCCCCCCTAAATCCTTGGAATATATTGTGAATTTTTAGCCTCTTTACATTACAGACAGCACCTTTTCACGTAATTGATTTTAAATATTATGAGTTTGGACTATATTGGGCTCTTGAATATTATGGGTGGGACGGTCGATATCCGTCCTCCTATCCCAATCTATTTCCCGACTCATCCCATCCTGATACAATTATAAATAAACAACACAATCATCAATTTTTATTCTCTTTGTACAACCATCTTTTCTTTCGAGCTATAAATAAAAATGTATAAAATTTCTTACAAACAACCCCGACAATGAGATTTATGACGCAATTGCTCAAACTGAAGTGCATCCAAAGGAAGTAACGTTCATTTGTACGTATTTTAGCTTGACCAATGGATGGTCTGGAAACATCTTAGTCATTTATAGTTGGACCCATAGGTGAATTTAATTAGACAACATGTCATGAACCTCACAAAATCATTAATAAAACAGGAACACCAATAGCCACAGAAAATAATTTAGAGAATTTGAAGTTAAGGGCCTCTGAAATAGACAAGAATTCTTGATCATTGCTCATACTGAATTATTGTTTGAGAAAGATGAATGACAAATTCTTGCACCTTTTTGTTGAGTGCATCTATGAAATCAGAAAGAATAACAGTAAGTTGATTACTTGGCCTCATTTTGCAATACCGTCAGTTGATAATTCTTGAACAGCTTGCTGGAAGGGGGAAGACACAGTTTTAAGCATCAAAGTCGTGTCAGAAACCATCAACTTGAAGTGTGAAAGCATAATAGAATAGATCGGTTGTGGGATTACCTTAACACATGCCAATGCATAGTGGATGTCACTCTCTGAAATTTGGTAATGGACAACAAACCTGACACTGAAATGAAAATCAATGTAATAGGTAATAATAACTCAAAATTTATATGCATCGTCGAATGCTTTTACTTATGTTTCAATACTAGTCATTTGGGCTTAAGACTAAGAGTAAATTGTCATCTATTAAGAGAATGCAAGAATAAATAACGATTATAATATCAACCAAGTAACACAATAGCCTAAGACTGAAAGAAATGAAAACCCATGTCAGAAGTAATAATATTTCAAAATTTATGCGTGTTGCTGCATGTTTTTACTTGTCAAATTCAGTCATTTGGGCTTAAGACTAGAAGAGTTGGATGTCATATATTAAGAGAAAGCTACGAGAAATAATGATTATAATATCAACCAAGCAACACATAAGCAAACCTACAGAAACGGTAGTCAAAATTTTCATAACCAATCTATTCCAATTTCGGAAGGTCAATAGATTTGTTACCCTGAGTGATATCATCAGAAAAAAAGAATTAGGTGCATTGGGTCCATTATAGCATGTCATGGTGGAAAAAAATATTTGCTGCAAAGCTTACTAAAATCCATGATAAAAATTTTGAACAAAAATATCAATAGGGAGGATGGCTGTGCATTTTGAGGTATCATACTAAAACAATAGCTAGCAGTTCTTACATTTGTTGAGAAAAATATTAGTTCCAACATAACTAATCGTTTTCCAAGTTTCATTGCAAAGCTAGAAAATCAAATACTGACACATAGTGACGTGAAAAAGGAACCTAAAGTATGTGTTTTCTAATATCAAATATCTTGTTCAGGTTTGTGAACATGGAAAAACACCATGTCATTCATCACAAAGGCATCATACTGAGGTAACTATAAGCTCTAAAATTTTCAAAAATCATGATTCCCAGGTAAATAATCAAACAAGGGACTAGAATTATTTATATTGCAAAAAAATAGATGTCGTCTATATGAAATTAATATATTTCTTTTTCTAGATGCAAAAAATCTTTGAGTTCTCCAATATTTCTAGGGTTGCCACAAATTTGACCTGCAAAAATAGAACTATTGATACACAAAAGTTGGTGCTCATGCCTACAAGAGGAAGAAGCAAGAAAGTAAAAAATTAACCTTTGATAAGTGTTTAACATAGATACAGCCATGACTTTTGCATGAGAGAAAAGTTGATGTTCACATTTCCAAGATGAAGAAGCAAGAAAAGCAGCCATGAGTTTTGCATGTGACCTTATTTGTTAGACACTGGTTTACTTGTCCTTAAAACGTTGGATATATGCCCTAAAAGTAATTTGACTACATTTAAATAATGAGAAATATACTATATTCATTCTGGTTATGTGAATTCACTTTTATTGATATGCCGTATTTCATGTAGTTTGGCATATAAAGTTCATTGGCTGTCTTTTGGAAATGACAACATTCAGCTTTGAGCTATCTACTAGAGACATGATCCGTGATTTCTTACTTGAAACATTTCCAAGAGATCCACACCCCCCTAACACACACCTGCTCTGTGTTCATGTAAATAAGGGGCCAAGTAAATTAACATCCAGCAGTTCAAGCCTCCTAGCGAGCGAATTAACTAATGGTGCAGAAAAATATTTAATGACAGCAGAAAGAATGGAAATATCCAGTATAAGTAACACCCTAATCTTAAACCCTGCCTTAAAAACCTGAGTATATTATCATGCCAAAGACAACTTGGGTATGAAATTACTCTCTTTCATCTCTTTGGAAGCAACACTGAGCTTTTCCTTTTATTTTGATCAATTATTTTGTTCAGCATTTTAGATATGCTTGTTAGTTTCTACATGAACTCAAAACAGTTCTTTAATCATAGAACCTAATTTCTTCATTTGTTAATGTTAGTTTTCCAAATTTCTCCATTACTTTGGTTGTCAAGCAACCAGAAACACAAAGAATCTAATAACCAGATCATTAATTCATTATTTCTTCCTCAAACTAAGCCCTAAACTTTCAATGCGTCAAGTATATTCCTAAATTCCAACCTAAAGATTTTAGTGAATGAACTCAAATAAATCAGTCCAACGCCTAGTCCTGTGTCAACTATTGTCAGCATAGGATGCTTCAGCAGGAAGTTGGGAACAGTTGCCCTGATCCAACTAGGTTATACAACCAGAAAAATACCAAGGAATGAATAGGATAAAGACAACTGCTATTGTAATATAATTGAATATGAATGCAGAAAGTTAAGAATCAAAGAAATTCTAATGCTGTTTAACCAGACTGCCTATGAAAATCTTTCAGTTCTGTGGAGGAGCAGAAAGGAACAAAACAGAACAACTTGGAGGCACCAGCCCAGGATTGCACCTTGTGGAGCTTGCTGGCATTGCAAGTACACCATGCTCTTCCAGGACTTGACAGAGCCTTTCAGGTGATATAAACGAACTCTCTACAATATCAAAAAATACCTATCCACAAAGAAGACAAAATGGAAGAATTAAATTTTCCCAATTCTCAAATGTCTTCCACAGAAAATCTGCTAGTATGCTGTACATTGATTTCATAACATTTAACTAACTATCAACAATATACTACCATATTAGTCTCCACGGATGATGTATCAACAGTTAGTTCTTTGATTTGTTTCAATCCATCTGAAAAAAAAAAAATCAGAATGATATTGACAAAAGAGTAAATGCTTCTGAACAATTGAACAGTACCTAAAATGTAAAGTTCCTTATTGTGAAGATAAGCTACTAAAAACAGCAAAATGATTAATTTGAATATACACATTGAATGGGAGAAAAACTTTCACTGAACAGACTAAACATGAGAACAAAGCCAGCCGAAAGTTAAACAATGAAAATATATTTATAACCTGCAAACAATTTGGCCTTTTTGTGATCATCCGCAAGCTTTCTCACATTATCTTGCAAAGCAACATAAGCAGCTGCACAAAGGACTCCAACCTGTCTCATCCCACCACCTAAGGTTTTCCTAAGCCTTTTAGCCTGAAATAAGTGAATTTCTGGATTCATAAGAATTCTGTGGAGACATATATTAGTAACTATATATATATATATATATATATATATATATATATGTTAATACCTTAGTAATAAACTCTCTTGAGCCTACAATGACAGATCCAACTGGAGCACCCAATCCTTTTGACATGCACACCTGAATTGTCCATTGGACAAGAAATAAAGAATCAGCCTATTTCACAGCCAAAGTTCTGAAAAGCAACACATAAGAGAAGAAAGTTCATTATTCAGTTGATAAATCAAGAGAAGATATACATACAATGAACAATTAAACAAACATTAATAAAGAAAAAATGGAGAAAAACAACTCATCATACCGAAACTGAGTCAGCAGCTTGCACCAGCCTATGAACAGGAACCCCCAGTGCCTAGCATATTAAATGGGTATAGTTAGATATCCAAATTGTATGAAGGCACACAAGCATAGGAATTAAAAAAACAATGTTGTGTACAAGTTCATGTTCTTGTTTCTCAAACATACCAAAATTTATGGATGGATACAGATCAAACTGATTCTGATCACACATACATTACATAAGTAAATAGAAGTCATGGACCATAATAAAAAATGTGAATCCTTCATATACTGAAGATTAAAGCTCTTCTATCATATCTATGACATTAAAAAAGAAAAAAACTTAACATGTTCATAATCTATGAAACTTATCTAGTTTCTGTTTTTTTTTAGGTGAAATATCTAGAGCTAAGCCTTTTAGCCACCATCATTTTTTTTTTTTTTTGCTCGGAAACTGCATGACAAACTTTTAGGAAATAAGGAATAGATGAAAGAAAATAACAGCAAACCTAAACTGCATCCACAGTGAACAGAAACCTGCAGTTCAGATTTTTTTAAAAAAAATGATCAACTTTGTATTTAAAGGTATTAAATACTTACAATTGAAGCATTAAAGATGCGTGCTCCATCAATATGAAGCTTTAAACCATGCTTTTTAGCTATCTCTCCTACCCTGTCTGTATATTCTAGAGAAATGCATCTTCCCCCACAACTGCAGCAGCAATTAGGAAGCTATTAAATAATATCAATCCACAGAAACCATGCTACCAGTAATTTTAATATAACATGCAAACTGGGCAGTAGACAATCACACCCCTCCTATGTTTGGAGAAGATTCCAGCTTCAAAACTTGGGAGGTGTTTCAAAATATTTGTACACAACTTATCTCTATAAAAGATGAGTTTAGCTATCCTAGACACAAACAGTGCATAAGAAAGTTAAAGGGAATGGCTGACGTTTCAATTGAAAAAAAGAAAAAAAAAATGTAGACTATGGCATGTGCGCTAAAGGGGCAAACAGCTTCCATTTCATCAAAATTATTCTTGTTTGCTTTTGCATTACTCATTAGTCATAAGTCAAAACTAAAAAGAGGCTAAATAACCGATAACAACCTAACAACAGATGCATGAGGTATTATTCTGTTCTTATATCCTACAAAAGCTACCTGAAAGTCCTCAGGATAACTAATAGCTAACAGATATGTAACATGAAATATCATTTACTAAACATGTTTTCCTTTTATCTACAAATTGGAAGAGATTGTGAAAGGAAGATGACATGCACCTGTGTACAAGCTGACACAAAAAATGAGAATTTTATATAGGAAATTAATTAAAATACATGAAAATTGTGGGCAAAATTAGGATGCTCCAGTAAATATTTGGTATGATAAGAAAATAGACTGTCAAAAGTAAGAAGATAGTCCAAGGAGATGGCATTGTCTTGTGCATCAAAGATCTTAGAAGGCCCTGGTAAGAAGTGTGAGTTGAGTGAGATGAGTTTGTATCAAATTTTGCAGAATAAATGCTCATAATTTGTTGGCAAGCAATAAGAAAACTGAAGCTCAGGTGCACATACATACTAATGAAGTAACATCCTTCAAGTCGACAAGATTAATTGATCTGATTCATGGGAATTGCTATGAACAAATTCATTCATATCAAACCATTTTAACGGTTGTTTCTGCAACTGCAGGTGCCAATAATGTATTAATTTGGACAAAACTTTTTGGAAATGGACTTGGAAAAGCTGAGAGCAATACAAAGTATAGCTGTTGATAGAAAGGAACAAGACTAAGTGATTGAAAAAATCAAAGACATATGAGCGGACTCAAGTTTGATTGTAATGATTGTGGTTAATAAAACACAAAAGATATAGCATGATATCAAAAGATGTCATCCAACTAGAGGATCAATCATCAAAAAGTGCAACAAAAGAGGTGCAGATTCCTACTAGAGTACCACCTCAGACAAGGTTAAATAAATATTTATTTCATTAACAACTCACCTGAGACCCATATCTATCCACCAAATAAATTGCTACATAAATTTCTTTATCAAAAGCAAATGTAAAGCCCTTCCAGAATTTGTTTCGCAAAAAGTAAACTATGATTTATGAAAAGCTTGGAAAGTCACTCAGCAATAAAACAAATGAGAAAATAATTTAATAAAAAAACAGTTAAACAGATATCTCACCCTCCCAATAAACAACACTCTTGAAACTCAATTAACCTCTAAAAGTATGCAGTTTGTACACAAGTTAATGAACTGGTTAAGAAAGTTGTGTATAGTTTTGTTCAGAAAGTAAGGTTTCAACAGAACTGCAGGATACACCAGACTACTGAACGCTTAGAAATAATGAAGGGGGTGTATCTCAGGTGCACACAGGATAACAGCAGTTGAAGGACAGACGCAGAATAATTAGAAGAAAGGTCAGTGCTTTTTTTATTTTTTCAAAGTATTAAATGTCATCCTTTAAATATGCTTGTGAATTTTTAGGATCACTCTCTCTTTGTAATTATTCACCATTTGTAAAATATTTGAAAATTTTCAAACAAAATTCAATAAAAAACAAAATAATTTGCTGATATCAAATGCCACAATCTGATATGGGAAGCACGGGCAGTTCTCACAAAGGAACATAAGAAGTGTTCCGTAAGCAGGTGGTTCGTCCTATCACTCTAAAAGCATCCTAGGAAAAGAGATTATATAACAGCAGCAACGAAGTTCCATGCCATGCAATTAGGAAACCTCTAGGAAATAAATTTAATTGCATTCCCCAAAGTTTATGAACTGTGTAAAGAAGGCCTATAAAACTAAAGGAAACTGTTGTGTCACCAATTTCAGCATGCAAGTCACTTGTTTTCCAGTAGTTTTCTGATGGCTTCACCAATATTCTTCTGTAAGTTGCTCTTAGATTAAGTCATTTTTAGCACCCACTTCCTGCTTCTGTTCCATGCGTTACTTACCATGTCATTTCCCATGGTTGCATCGATGGTTCGTACAAGCAATTTCTTTTTCCATATAGACTTCATCACAATCCTCTTCTTGGAACTATGTCCATACAATGTTAGGCAAGCATAAAAAACAGGCATCAGGTTGCAAGTCACCAAACATTGGAAACGGACGGAAGAACTAATAGAAAAGTATGGAAGGAATATTCGCACTTTTCACAACCAACAAAACTCCACAACCCCACCATTCCTAGAAATGTTTGAAACTTGTGTCCTACCAAAAAGTTAGGCAAGCAGACAGCTGAAGTGGACCGTAGTTATGTTGACACAGTGAGAATCAGCAGAATTGATAGGATAGTTTACCAAGGTCATATATGGTCCAAAGGCAGTACATGAAAAATAATCAGTAATGAACATGGGTTAACTTTGATTACTGCAAGATGGATTCTCAAACACCAAAAGGTTGGTCTTAAATACCGGACACCACTAGTGAATTCTTAAAAACAACATTTTTAATGGCACAGACTCTAAAAGATTCGCACAAGTGGACAGCTAGATATATTAAAGACCTTTTCTCGAAAAAAAATATATATTAAAGAGAGCAACAGAGAGAATGATGATACTCACTTAGCATGCGTATTCTCCAAGCAAATTAACCTAGTAGTCGGGTAGTAGAGTGCTCCCTCGGGATGCCTAATAGCTGCTTCGATCTGATCGAGATCCATGGTGCCGTCGGATTTGTTCTTGACGGTCCTCGGGTGCACGCCTCCAATGGTCGATATGCCTCCATTTTCGTAAACATGTATGTGGGAATTGTCCCCTAGGATGACCTCGCTGCCCCTAACCTCGCAATGGACAAGCACCGATATGAGATTTCCCATGGTGCCCGAAGGCACGAAGAGAGCGGCTTCCTTCCCCATGACCCTCGCCATCTCGGATTCGAAGCGGTGGGCGGTGGGGTCGGAGCCCAAAACGTCGTCGTCCACATCGGCGCTCGCCATGGCAGCTCGCATCGCCTCCGTGGGCTTCGTGACGGTGTCAGATCGGAGGTCTACTCTTCTCATCACCATTGTCTGATGTTGTTCCTAGACTTCAAAATTTCATGCAGCAAAAACAACGAACAGAACATTTCATCAAAACACACTGAGAAATTATTACAAAATTCCTAAATTATCTAGCAAGGCTACAAAATAAACTCTATCGTAAGAAGCAGAGAGCCCGATTCAGCATCAGCAGCCCGGTCGCAGCAGTGCAACCAATGGACTACAGACGTAACATTGAGCCATCGAGAAAATCTTCATCAATGGCCCGGAAAGGAAAGCCCAACAATCAATCCAATGGCTAGAAAACGGCAGATTGGCAAGATTTTCCCGTAAAATTCGATACAAAATAAGTAGATAAATAACTAGAACTCGCCTTCTTCTCTGATCAAGATAAAATCGACAAAAACATTCTTTAATTTCTACCAGGAACAGAATGAAAAATCTTACGTTTTGGTCTTAAAACCCCACCTGACACTTGGAAAGATTAGACTTTTTTTTTACACTTGCCTCCTCTTTCGGAGAGAAGGCGAATGCGTCTGGTAAAAGAATCGCTAACGCCCACAACACGAACACCCAAGCCCAAAATCGCGGAATTCCACCGAAGCCTGCTCCAAAGATCCCACCTTTGGCTCAAATCCGAGCCCAAAAAACACGAGAAGAGGAAGAGAGAGGAAGCCAGAATCCTCGGAGAGCGCCCCTCCACGCGTCGAGCAAGGTCGAGGAGCCTATCCACCACTCCCTGCTTTTAAAACCCTAACCCTAAGATTCCATGGAATCCTCGTTTGCATGTACTTGTAAATTCTGGAATCCTCTACATTACTTTCCATTTAGCTTCCTCCATCGCCATCCGTTGGCATGAATTGATAACGTCGTGTCGAAATAGGAAAGCCGAGATATATTTTCATCCGGACGTCCAAAGCCTAGAGTAGAAGGCGGCCACGGCATCAGTGGCGACGCCGACATCTTCAAACAACGGACCCCGTTTGACCGGAGAAAAAAACTATGTTGCTCCTCAAAACATCGTTATTGAAGGTTTTATTTTCTTCTTTATCGTTTCGATAAACACCTAGAACTTTCTATATTATTTTCATGTAATGGAACGAGAGATCCTCAAAAATATGTTGGAGCTGCCAAAGCAATGTTATGTTTATTGTTATTCTAAACCTTATCGGCAAGTTTTCATAAATACATATGGCATGAGTAATATGCATCCGTCTTATTAAAGTATGGATTTGGCGTCCAGTTTATGTGGTGTACGCTAGATATGAAGGATGTGGTTCGCGTTGTACATCAGTTTAGCACCAAGAAAGAAGTGATTTCTATGTTGGCATTTTATGGTAGCTTATTAGTCTCTGAGTCATCAGGGGATAAAAAAAGGATCTACTACATCACTCCTTTTCCCCCTCTCCAGTCTCCATGCGGTGATTGATAGGATATATACATGACTCCCGTCGGTCACCCACCTGACTCCCGTGTACTTCACAAATTCCGATTGCTCAGAGACTTGGTGCTTCGACGATGAATGGAGTAGTGCTAAGAAGCAGCACCGATCCGCGAAAAGGTTTAATTAGAAAAGCCTAGCGGCAAGCATTGAATTGACCAATAAAATAATTGACAATTATAGTGGGGAGCTCGATGTAACATCTTGCGGGGGATGTACTTTAGTCTCCTACATCGACATTTGGATCTTACGTATCGTTATTATTGCTGGGCGTTGCCGTCAAAATCCGGCCTGACCATGAGGCGCTCGGTCGCCAGGCACGTCACCGGGCACAACATCTTTTAAATCATGTTCTTATTCAAATGGCAACAACTAGGCGGCTTCTAAGGAAGTATTCAACCTTTCATGTTGAGTCACGTGTCTCTGTCTAGCTGGTCCAACTTGCCAGGTGAAATTAGATACCAAGAACAAAGGCCGGCAACATCTTTTGAAACTTGCGTTCATATTGGAATGGCAACAACTAGGCGGCTTCAAAGAAAGTAAGATGCAAATCTGCTATCATCATCATTGTAATCAGCCTTAACATGTTGTCTCACATATCCCTGTCTAGCTAGTCGAACTTGCCAAAGTGAAATTATACACCAAGAACGAAGGACGGTAACATCTTTTGAAAATTGTGTTCACGTTGGAATGGCAACAACCAAGCATCTTCCAATAAAGTAGAATACAAAATTGCTATTATCATCACTCCAACATACCTCTGACTACCGTAACTTGCCAAGGGAAATTAGATTCCAAGAACAAAGGGCAGCAACTAAAGGGACATTTTTGCCGTTATCATCGCCGCGCTCGGTCTTACAAGTAGCGTCATATACCTCTGTCTGGCTAATGGTTGCCGGTACTAAGAGCCGCATTAGATGGGAAATGCATGCACCACCGAATACCAGCCATCTTTAGATTAATCAATTGGCATCCCTCATGAAAGGAAACACGTAAACTTAATGCTTTTCTTCTGGATGACCAGAATTGACGGCTTCAACATGTCTGCTGATGTCTCCAACATGTCTGTTATCTTCGGAATCTGCAGCAGGAAGCACTGTAATTTCAACTGATCTTACTCCGAATCAGAATATTGTCGTCTCCACTGGAATCGGTTTCGATTTTGACCTCATAAACCGAATTGGCAACCATCTTCTCTCCTACTAGCCTCAAAAGACTATAGCTTCTGCAATGATGCCCTAATGCAATAATCCTAACCTTCGCTTTGGCTGAATCTTCAGCAGCACTCATCGAACGTATGGTCAACAGCCCTTCTCCATTTTCACACCAAGGAAGGATACAATGGGTCTGACTACGACCATAATTTCAAAATGATGCATAGGTTTTTCACCCAACCCAATTGTAGCTTTTACAAAGAGGACCCTCACTTTGAACCACGGTAAAGATTTCTTCGTACCACATCTCGCCCTCCTCCATCAAGTATTCCTCACCCTTTAAGTCGACAACAATTTATTTAACGAGTTCATAAAAAATGCTTCCTGTTGCTTTCCACATCCAAATATAATCACTCCTCCCAAGGTTCTTCAAGGTGCTCTTGATCTTATTATGCCCTTTAAAGCAAGTTGCTCAAACTATTGACAGCCACCACCCACCACGAATAAGTCTACCAACCATCAACTTCCTAGGATCCTCGGGATCAAGAAAATAAGGCAAAGCATAATTAAAAGTACATTTTTAGGAGTTTCTCTTAGAAATCTAGAATCGAGACCAAAGTGTTTCAGTTTCAGCCAAAACCAATCCAAAATCACAGCTGGTTCTGGATTGTTCGGCTTTAAGTAACTAATGGAGCCATATAAAGTGCACGCACAAGCTAAAATGCTCATCCTTTTATCATTTCCTATTTTTAGGTGCTAAAAAGCATGTTCGATGGATTAAGAACTAGAATCTGGAACTTCTAAGAAAATTCAAAAGTATTGATATGTTACCGGAAAGCAATTTTTTAAGCATGAGTTTGTCTCTCCTAAAACTCGAATCTCATAAGGAGGGCACCAACTGACTCGGTAAAGTCACGGGTATTGATACGCGACCTGAGTTCAACTCTTGCCTCACCCCAATTTCAAATGGATTCCTCCTTAGTTCTCAAAAGAAGAAGAAGAAGAAGAAGAAGAGGAAAGAAAAATGAAAAACAAAAATAAAATCTGATAAAGCATTGGAATCCCATACAATGAATTGGCTAATACAGTGAATGATATATTACATTGTAAACCTGATTTTGTCATTGTATTTTTAGAAATAATTTTTATTATTTCAATCTGGAAACCAAATTCCCTGAACAATAATAAATTTTAAAAAACTGTCTATTTATTTTCTTAACTTACTTCATATTTCTTTCTTTATTAATCTTTCCTAGCCTAGCTGATATTTATAATTTTTTACCATAAATGCCAAAACCAAAATTCATTTTTTTCCAGCCGAAACTGAATTTTCAAAATCTCGGTTCAGAATATTATGTAAATATCAATCATCTAGTAAATGATCATGCATTCATCTCCAATGGTCAACAAAATTCCACTTCTTAACAACTGCTGTGAGAAGCAGCTGCCACATGGGAGCATTCTTTGTTCCTTCTTATGTCCTCAATATGTGAATCCCATTATCCCCACCGTAGTAGTTTCAGCCATAAGAGTAGTTTTGTCGAGATTCAATTGTCCGCGCAAATATCTGTGCCTTCCCCTGGATTAGTTCCTTTGCCATTATGAGGATCAGCAAGTAGCCTTTTACTTCTATGAATTTGGTTATTATTCTCTTCAAGTTCAATTATTTCATATGAAGCAAACATGTGATGTATCTTAGTGATATTTTATTAAATCTATGAATATGCTCACGACCACATCCAAACATGCTGGGCACCAACCATCAACCAGATCTCAAGATTTTATCATCACTTACTGATCCAATTTTACAAATGCATCTGTTGAAGCGTGCTGAAGCATGCCAAATAATAAGTTAGAACTAGGCTTGGTGGTCACTCAGTTCAAACCATCTCCACTATATAATCTATTTCTAATTCCCCAAACCCGAGATCTATGTCTAAGTTAACCTTACTGATACCAGAGCACGTAAGATGAACTTTGTGGAGCTTTTCCTGGGCTCATAGCCTCTAGAGTGAGCAGGGAATGGTTTGGGTTTATCATGGGCTTGGGATTAGATATGATAAACTATGTGTAACAACTATATTGGCATTCACCTCCAGCATAAACCTCAGAAATCTAATCACCATAATGCTCTAAGTCAAAAGGAGTGGATAACACAATGTGACTAGGATCATAAAGGGATGGTTGTTTGCTTAGCTTATAGCTCTTCCCTTTTAGTTTCACCTTCTGCACTGGAAGCTACAGTTTTGCTGCAAGACCGATTACCAACAGCCTCGGATAGGAACTCTGCTACAGGGCCCATAACGGCATGTGCAACAAGCAGCGACACATTAATAGTGGTGTCCATCAACTGTCTGAAGCAGGGAACCTACCTTTGAGTTGAGTGCTTGCAATCCCAACCAAGGCAATAATATCTGATCATACTCGATAATTTGATCATGCTCTCTCTTTCTTTGAGCATCCTGGAGTATCTTGCTTCAGCTTTCTTGCATTGAACGTGTGATATTGGCTCTCTATGCGTTTTACCACCAATTAGGTTGGGGGAAATGATTTGAAGTTAGAGGAATCCTTTGATCATCAAGTATGGTAATCACAGCTAGTGTAAAACCTTCTGCAAATATTGTTAAGGCCATAGGTCACATGTTGTGGACTCTCAACAAGCCTACCAGGAAAAAAATGACACTTGCAACCTCCCATGCTTGAATGTGTTATCGCAACATATCTTGGACCATCTTGATGAGCCTAAGAAGCTCATTTTTGCTACCAATGCCTACCGCACTGCGCCATATCTTGGACAAAATCTGCTCTTACTAAAATTTCCTGTACTTCTAAGTCTGATTAAATAGTTGATTATGGAGCCTCTTCAAATGATTGTCGTGCTGGCCATATAACTTTTTTGATGCCTCCATTCTGGTTCATTCATCACCACTTCAAACTCCGTTTCGGATATCATTTGATGATGACTCTTCTTTACCGATTACACCCTAGGGTATTCTTCTCCTTGACATCGGTGGCTATTTTTCAGTAATTCATGTTTTACAATTTACATGTTCCCAAACTTGCCATGGACATTTTCTCTGTTAGCTTGCCAATCACCGTTGAACTAGCATTTAACTCTTCGACTTGTTCGGTGCAAGATTGTCACACCATGCCATATTAGGAATCAAACAACACTCTAACATGCTTTATTCATTTACATTTCATTTAAATTTTTCCAAATACTCATTAAGTCAGATGGCACAAACAAACTTCAGCATCACCCATCCTTAAAACATGCACATCCACTAACAGCAACTAGCATAAATATGGATATAATAACATAAGCAGGTCTATAAAGAAGATGAATGTATAGGTTTTAAACATAACCAAGACCATCAAGCCATGTATAAATTATTCTGGGTCAGATGGTTATGCTGAATAATAAGCATACCAAATGTTTGAGGAAGGGATCATTACAAATCTTTGCACCTTTCACCAAAGGCACTGGTGAAATCAGAAAGAAGAAAATTATTAAATTGATGGCTCCCACCTCATTCTGCAGTACCATCAGTCTGCATCTGTTGAACAGCTTGCTGGGGGAAAAGTTTCAAATATCAACGTCATATAAGAAATCATCAGCTTCAAGTGTAAAAGAAGAATAGATCAGTAGTTGTTTTACCTTAATACATGTTAATGCATGGTATACATCATTCTCTGAAATTTGGTAATGGAGGACAAGCCTGACACTGAAATATGTGAAAAACAATGCAGTCACAATACCTCCAGTTCGAATGTAGTGCAGCATTTTTATCCTTATTAATCAAAATATTAGTCATTTTTTTGACACAAGCTTTGAGACTTGGGCAAGTAGATTGTCATCTAAAGATAAATTATTACATTTAATATTGACTATAATATCATTAAAGCAACATTAAGGCAAAGCAAAGGTGATGTTAATCAAATTTCTCACAAGCAATGTACTTCAATGTTAGGAGCTAATCTCCTAACCTGAGTTTCATCAATAAATCAAATATACACCAGCTATTTTGCATTCATTAGAGATATATTTGTGGGAATGAATATGCAGCAAGACAAACTATAATTTGTGTAAGAGTTCTAAATAAATAGAGCTCTGGGTATTATGGCTGCTTCTTATGAAGTAATACACCAACGCAATAGCTATTAGTTCCTAGGTAACTGATCATTTTCAAAACTCCGATCGCCAAGTTAGAAAATCAATTACAGATACACAATGACACGGAAAATAAACCTATAACATTGTATCTCTAATCTCAAAATTGATGTTCAGAGTTCTTCACACAAAAAACTGCAAGGACTAGGCCATGCATCATAAAGATATATTACTAAAGTAAATGTCAGGTCTAGAAAAAAAAATCTCAAATGTGCCCAGTCCTTGTGAAAAGAATCAAACACAGAACTAAAACTAGATTAATGTTGCGACAATTATTTTTGAGGGATTTTCTAATCCAACAAAGTTTTTGATTTATTTTTTTTCATTTTATAAATGCCACAAATTTGATGTTGAAAAAAGAAATTCCTGTCTAATCATTTATTTCTTCACTGAGTTTTTGAAATAATGGGCAAAAAACTATTTCAACTAAAAAACTCAAGAAGTTCTTTTGGTTAGGTCCAAGCATGAAGGTGATAAGCCTCAAAGTGATAACTGATGCTAAGTCACGCTCTAGAATGGACAAATCCAAGTTTAGATAAGATATTTTAAGAAAGACAAAGTGTTAAATAAGCAATCACTCGCATGCACATGCTTGCAAAACCATCAATTCTTGAAGCCCGACATAGATTTATTAAAGAACAAGAATTTAACTCATCATGCAGAAGAAGAAAAGATAAGATCAATTTTATGCAAAATTTCATTCATAATCTATATATATGAAACAAAGTTTACAAAATTAAGCTCATTTTATAATATTATGGCTGGTCAAGGTTTCCTTGATCTTACCTAGCAAGAAAGAACTACTTGAGCTACATAAGATCTTTTTTTTTCTTTTATAAAATGGTCACATTATGTGATATGAGGCCCAGGAATATAAGTTCTAACAATCTTCAATGTGAAGTTGGACCGGGCATATGTAATGCTAGGCATTTCCATTACCTGTTTCTTTGCTAAACAGTCCTTGACTAATTTTTGTTCCTCTATTCTCCATTCTTCCCCTTCTCTTCACCTTTCTTTTTCTCATCACCTATTTTCTCCCTACCTCGTGTCCCTCTTCCTCTGTTACCTTCCCTGGTTTGCTTCTCTCTTCTTTATTGACCCTATGTTTTTTCCAACTAATGATAGTAGTAGAGCACATATTTTGCCGTCCTAATATTTGGGTGGACGATCTTTCCCTCCATTTTTCATCTTTGTGTACAAGGGGCCAACATAAATCAATGAATCCCAAAAGAACCCTCCTAGTGAAAATAATCATGTCTTCTGCAGAAGATCAAAAAAAAAAAAAAAAAGCATATATGTTCTGTATAACTAACATGCTAAACCTAAGTTCCATCACAAAAATCTAAATATATCATGATACCAAGGACACATTGGTAGTGAGAACTCCGCTGATACATCCCTAGGAGGAGAAGAGACACCAAGCATTTTTCTTTTCTTTATCTCAAGTAACTTTCTCTCACTTGCTCCATGCATTAGTTTCTTCATAGTAACATAATTCATCAATTGTAAACCCAAATTCCTTTAGTATTTGTGCTAATTCTTCTAATTTACGCAACTACTTTAGTTGTCCAGTAACCAGAAACACCAAGAATTTCATATTGAGATCAGGATTTCCATATTATACCTTAGACTAAACCCTAAACATTGTGAGCATTTCTTCCCCTGTGATCCAAGACATGATGCTGAACAAATAAGCAGCAAATAAGGCAAGTCACAAGCTTAATTCTCTATCAACTATCCTTGGTACAGGATGTTGTAGCAGGAGAATTTCCTTGAAATTTAGGAGCATAGGTTTAGCTCATTATTCATTACATGCGTATATTAGAACATATTTACGTATACATATAAAAGATGCTTCTAGACACTTGGACTCCTGACACTTCTCACGTATCTGGGTAACATTGGAGAATACCCTAAATTTGCAAAATGAATATAATACAGACAACTTCCATTCTTATATAGGCGAATGTCCACACAAAAACAAAGAAATCATGGAAATCCTAATGCTATTTTGACCAGAATGAATATGCAAAATTTCCTTTGCTGAAAAGAAAATGCAGAAGTTCCAATTCTGTGAAGGACAAGTAAGCAATAATGCAAAATAGCCTGGTGACAGCTGCCTGGTTCAAACCTGGTTGAACTTGCTGGCATTGCAAGTACGCCACGTTCTTCCAAGACTTGGCAGAGCTTTTTAGGTGATATGAGTGAACCATCTACAATGCTAAAAAAAATCTATCCACAATAAAGAGGAAATGGAAGAGTTAAATACCATGATTATGTAGGTCTTCCACATTTAAAAAATGATGAGCACAGACTTCAAAAAGCATATGTAACGACTGGTAAGTTATACTAACCATATTAGTCTCCACTGAGGTTGCATCAATACTTAGTTCTTTGATTTGTTTCAGTCCATCTGAAAAAATCAATATTGAGAACAGAGTAAATGCTTCTGAACAATTTAACAATATGGAACTCGATGCTTACTCGATTCTTGTGAAGATAAGCTACAAATCTCAGCCAAAAGTATTACTTTGAATATATCATCAGGAGTCAAAAGGTAGGAACGCCTTCCAGTAAATGACTAGACATTAAGTAAATTTAGTTGTAAGTTAATGAGAGAAATATATAGGACCTGCAAAAATTTTGGCCTTTCTATGATCATCCTCAAGCTTCCCGATGTTTTCTTGCAGAGCAACATAAGCTGCTGCACAAAGGACTCCAACCTGTCTCATGCCACCCCCTAAGGTTTTCCTAAGCCTTTTAGCCTGAGAGAAGTTAAATATCATAACTACAAGTAATGTGGATAAATACACTAGCACCTTCATATGTAGATCACTACCTTAGCAATGAAGTCTTTTGAGCCTACAATGACAGATCCAACTGGAGCACCCAACCCTTTTGACAAGCAGAGCTGAATAATCATTGGATAAGAAATAAAAAACAATAAATCTTCCTTTATTTATTTATCATTTTTTTAGAGACAGAGCCAGTGCATATTTCACAGCCAAAAGTTCATTCTTTAGTTGATAAACAACAAAAGGAACACTCAGAATGGACAATTGAACAGACATGAATGAAGGGTAAAAGGATGTGAACAAGTTAAATCATACCAAAGCTGAGTCAGCAGCTTGCAGCAGCTTATGAACAGGAACCTTCAGTGCCTGGCACATTGATTGGATATATTCAGATATGCAGATTGAATGAGAGCATACAAGCCTAAATATGGCAAATCATGCTATAAATAAGTTCATATTCTTGTTTCTTGAACACAGTAATGTTGAAAAATGTGTACAGATAAATGCAAACCAAAGTGATTTTTTTTGGTGGGTGGGTGGGGGGAGGGGTGGTAAATTGAAGTGATGTTGACCACGTACATACATATATGGTTAAGATAGAATCAATATAGATAAACACTAACCTGTAAGACATTATCTAGTCAAGTTAAAATCATATTACCATTATCACCAGTTGGTCCATTTATGTAATGCATAAAAACTTACTATTTTGTAACCAAGGACTTTTTATCTTCGGGAAGTTCTACCGAGTGAAATTTTTACAGCATTTTTTGAAAATTGTTCAAGTCAACAAAAGCTCAAAGACAAGACAGTTTCTTTAAGACTTTAACTATAACTATACAGATTATCAAAAATGACATGTCAAATTTCAATACATACACAAATATATGAGTTACATAGAAGGTAATAAACCAACAATGAGATTTTACTCATACTTACCACAGAAGCATTGAAGATGCGTGCCCCATCAATATGAAGCTTCAGGCCATGCTTTTTAGCTATCTTTCCTACCATGTCTGTGTATTCTGCAGAAAGGCATCTCCCCCCACAACTGTCACAACAGCAAAGAAAGCTATCAAACAAAGCAATGAGAACTTGTGAAGAAATTAGCATTCAATGACCTAGTATTACAATGACCACAAGAAATCCTGCTATGCATTTTTGACAAAGCCAAGAATTTAAAACTATATCATGAAGTTAGAGGAAATGGTTGGCATTCCAAGAATACGGCCCATAAAAATATCTGAAAAAGAGAAGCATCAGCATTGATATTCATATGCAGAATTGTTATTCTTCTTATGTTAATCATCAGTCATAGGATAAAACTGAAAGAAATAGGCTAATTGTCATATATTAATTATTAAATATTTTGCAGAATATCCATGTTCATAATCTGTCCTTTGTCTACAAATTGTGGAAGACAGCCTACTGGAAGATCACGTAAAATCATATAAAAACTAAGAAAATAGGAACATAATTTTATGTAGTGAATCATCAAATGCAGTTAATAAGATGATCATATTAATTTTAAAAAAGACTAAATAAAGAGAGAGAGACTCACTTAGCATGTGTGTTCTCCAAGCAAATTAGCCTTGTTGTCGGGAAGAAGAGCTTTCCGTCAGGAGATCTAATAGCTGCTTCGATCTTATCAATGTCCATGGTGCCATCAGGATTGTTCTTCACCGTCTTTGGGTGCACGCCTCCAATGGTTGAGATGCCTCCATTTTCTAAAACATGTATGTGAGAAGTGTCCCCAAGGATGACCTCACTGCCCCTTACATCACAATGGACAAGCACAGATATGAGGTTTCCCATGGTGCCTGAGGGCACAAAGAGTGCAGCTTCTTTCCCCGTAAGCTTTGCCATCTTAGATTCAAGGTGGCGGGCAGTGGGGTCGGACCCCAAGACATCGTCATCCACATCAGCGCTTGCCATGGCAGCCCGCATTGCCTCAGTGGGCTTCGTGACAGTGTCGGATCGGAGATCGACTGTTCTTTTCACCATTCTCTGATGTTGTTTAGATACTACTAGCCCTCACTCCTTTGCTTAAAGATAACAGATTTAAGTTGTAACTTCTTAACCTTGTAGTCCAAGAAACATACACGAGAAGAAGAAGACAAATAACAAGAATCTTGAGACGACGACTGCATGAAATTTTGCATACCGTTGTTCTTAGAAAATCAGATAATAGGTAATAATACATAGAGGGAAATTCGCATATCCAAGAATGATCGTTTTTTTTTAAAAAAAAAGGGGGTAAGAGGTTGAGAAATGCAAACATATAAAGAAACAATACAAGAAAATTGGAAAATTAACAAACTTACAAGGTGCCTTTTCGACAAATTATTGAAGATCTTTGTCAACTTGGTAAGGTAATTCAAGAAGAAATTTGACATCTATTAAGAATATAAATAAAGCACAAAATTTTTTCTTATCAAGAAACGTCGCGTTTGGAAATGATAAACTAGCAAAGTTCCTAAGGACTCCTAGCAGATAATTTAACAATAAAATATGAAAAAACGTAGCAAATTAGAGGGCAAAAAAAAAAAAAAAGAAGCCAGTAACCAACATCAAGCCGCATCAAGCGTCCATGATGAAGACCACATTAGAAAAGATGTCATCTTTTTGTTGTTTCTTTGATCCAAACAACTACGTTTAACAACGATAGCTCTATTTCTTGTAAAGAAGATTAGATAATAAGAGAACAACTTGTTTCTTTGGGGGGGAAAAAAAACCTCACCTTTGTTCGTTCTCAAACCCAACCTCGCAATTGGAAAGATGAAAACTTAACACTTGCGCTCGACTTCCAAGAAACCAAACCCAGACTACTCTCAAGAACCCAACTCTCCAATACCAAAAACCCTACTCCCAAAAGTCCCACCTTTGGCTCGAATTGGAGACCAAAATCGATAACGGGAAACAGAGAGTAGGTTAGAGTCCTCACAGATGCCACTCAAAGCATCGAGGATCTTCTATTTATAGGCCTTAAAAAACCCAGGTTCCACCTCAGGAACCCAAGCGCCAACCCTGTTTTCCCCGTCGCTGCTTTCCCCTCTTCTTGTTTTTCTGCCGATCGATTAATACCATGGAAACGTCTCTATGAGACCGAGACTGGAACTGCGACTGGGTTTCTTGGCACATTGGATATTTCTCTTGGTATCTGACACGGAGGGAAGAGAAGGAACGGCGGGCGTCGCTCTCTGCGGGAAGAACGTCGTCACGTAAGGGAAGGAACGGAGGCAAAACTAAAAATTCGGCTCCGCGCAAGCTGAATGCATGGTAACGGGGGACGACACGTGTCGAGCAGTCGGGTTTTTACCTGGTTCCCCACCGTTTAGCCGGGGTTTGGACCTGATCACGGTTACCTGATTTTGATCCCACTTAAGTTGTAGTCGGTTTGCATCACATAATTTCTAAATATTCTACATTTCTCTATAATTGATATATAAATATAGTATTTATTTTTGGTATGTGATGTATCATTGTTTAACTTTCCCCACCTAAGGGTTAAACCAGACGCATCCCACCATTATTGGAAGGGCGTGGCAATATACAAGTTGCCAAAATTGAGAAATCAGGCCTCTGGTTTAATGTTGAAGCGACGAGGATCCTATCTCTTTATTGGTTTGTCAGGTAATTGGATCAAAAAAATGTTGGCTATTAAAAAGTTAAAGCCAACTTTAGATATTGATTAATTTGAATATGGTGTGGCCCATGCATCAAATTTAATAGTTCGCCAAAAGTCATGACCATGTCTTTGTATTCGAGCTTATTGATTTATTATACATTGTCCATGCCTTGTTATTCAAGATTACATATTAATCAAGCTCACAAAAAGTTGTTGGATCCCCATCATAGAGGTTGTGAGCGTACTCCATGTTCTGCATGAACCTATTCTCTAAATGAAGAGATTTTTGCTTTTAAAAATATATTTCTAGCTTCAATATTTTTTCTGATAAATCCTCATATCTGATCTATGCGAACTGGGTTTTAAACGGATGCAGGCGTAGCTCTTGCTGTGCATGGGCAGTTATACATGTGCGTCATCTACATCTTTTTTTTTTTTTTTTTTTTTTGGAATATGCTAATAAATATCAAATTATTGCAACAAGTTAACATAAAACAATAATCCAGTTTCTCTGAGAAGTACCGCTAACCAACCCGGTAGCATCAGTTGGGCAGTATAGCTAGGTAAGCAATATATTATTGTGGTACAAAGTTCCCGCCCCTTGTGTCTATTTTTCCCCATTTTTATTTTCATATGATTGCCCATGTCGTCGGATTTGGACCAATGGATCAGTTGTTGGGACCGGTAAAAGAAATCCTCTTCGCCTAAGGGTGTCAAACGGATTGAAGGTTCAGCTCGAGCAAGGAAAAGCTTGACTGAAACTTGGTTTGAAGCTAAATAAACCAAGCTTGAACCGGTAAAACGAGCTCAAAATTCATTTCAAGCTAAGTCAAAAATTGATCTAGCTTGATCAAGCTTGGCTTCGCTAGACATGAATATATATGAATTATATCAATGAATTATTGAACCGAGGTTTCAATTGGTATGTCTTTTTAATCTTCGACCACCAAGCACTTGCTTCGGTGGTATTATCCTCTTCCCTTATGTTTGATTTTTGTTAAAGTCAGCGCTTGAGGGATGGGTTAAATTTAGCATAAGAAGATGAAGATTAACCTATCATAATCTCAAAAATAAATTATTCTTTAGATCAATTAACGGTGAATTTAGGTCTAAAATAAATGCTTAACCGAACCTTCAAACTTGAACTAACTTGGTTTAACCTCAAGTTGAAGCAAGCTCAACTTCTTGAATTGAGCATGCAATAATGATAACGAATCAAGGTTGATCTCAAAATTCAAATTCAAATTAATTTTAAACCAAGTTCGATCAAGTTCAAGCTCGATCAAACTGGGCTAAGACCGGGGCTTAGCAGCAGTTTTAACACAAATTGAAGAGGCGAGATCAAGCTTCATCAATAGGACAATTTCATCAATAAAGAGTTTCTACAATAGAGTTTTTATGCTACTAAAATGTTCTACCCATAAAAATATGGGTAAAAATGTGAACCAAATTGTCTAATTGAAAAAGAAAAAGGCGGATGATGCCATTTCTATATATAAAATATTAAGGAAAATTTACAGAAGATTTATTTCTTACAAAATAAGACTATATACGCCATTCCTCGTCCGAAAAAAGATATCGTCTGTCGATAGCATCACGAGCCAACAAGCTTTAAGCTCTTGGATGAGTCCAGCCGTTGCCTTCCTCTGAATGGACCGCCCAATCAATGCATACTACAGGGATAAAAGTCTCATCTAATTTGATCTTTATCCCTTTTTTTTATTTTTTCTTTTTTGGGTACAGGATCTTATCCTTATATTTTCCTTGAGACCTTTACGTGCATACGTAATAGAAGAGGTCAAGGAACAAAGACCCAATTAGCCAACACTGGCGGAAGTATCAATTGCAGTTAATTCAGAGTGGTAGTAGCATGATATCCCCACTTTCTAAACACCATCTTGCAATTCAATTACGTAATATTCTCAATCTAATATCTCACCTATTCTATTCGAGCTGCTTTCTCTTCCTCATTTTAGCATTTTCCCTGAAGAAAAGTATACTTGCTTGGAATTTAGATTATGGTTTTCTGGTATGGAGGCTTTCTCCGCAAGGACTCGAAATGGTTACCAGAAAAATGTGCGGTGTATGTAGAAGAAAAGTCAAGATGGCATTTAATTTAATTTAATTTGATGTAACATTTTTATTTTTTGATCATTCAATTTATATTGATACATTCTTGTCGCTCTTTTATTCTTTTATGAAGGGAGATGGATCGTAATGTTCAGATGTGGTAAAGAAATCACGGAATTTTGTTTATCTAAGACAACCGACGGGGGCCAGACAGACCCCTCGATTACAAAGCTTTGAACGAGTAAATGAATCTCCAATCCAACGATCCGTGGGAAGCCGGAGCCAAAATAATTTTAAGGCATGTTTGGATTCCTCACACACATATAATGCTTACGAGGATATGCAGATGATATCCTTGTCTTCAGCAACGCATCTAAATTCAATGCTTGCAACCTTAAGTTCATCTTATATAGCTTTGAGCTTTTAAACTTTGACAAAAGTTCTTTTATTGCAATAGAATTAGATGAAGAGAAGATCTAATGGGCTGTCAACTAGCTAAACTTTCGATTAAATACTTAGGCTTCCCACTCCACTATAAGAAATTGAAAAAATCTGATTGGAGTTTTCTCGAAGAAAAGATTTGCAAAAAAATTGCAGGATGGAAAGGCAGGCTACTAACTATGGCAGGGGGGAATTACACTGGTGAATGCCGTCCTTGGTGCCGTCGCATCATACTGTATGTCAACCCTTCTACCACCAGCTTAAGTTATCAAAAGAAGGGCGAGGGGATAAAAACTGTAACGGAAGATATTGTCTTGCCAGCTGGACAATGGTCCGTAGACTGAAAACATGTGGAGGATTAGGGATCATTAATCTACGAATATTCAACAAATGCATGCTGATGAAGCGCCGGTGGAGATGCTTTAATGAACAATCAAGACCATGGCGCAAGCTTATTCATGAGATATACTATGAAAAGTTAGACCCAAGTCTCAATTCCACTTCAAATTTTAGACTTTTTTCAGCCACCTAGAGAAGTGTTGAAGCAACAAAGGATTGATTTTTTCGGAGCATCAAATTTAAGTTGGGCAATGGAAAACAAATAAGCTTCTGGAATGAGCAAACCATTAAAAATCATGTTCCCAATGCTATACTCAATCTCAGAAAAAAAGGATGGAACAATAGCAGATCTTCTTCACACCGCGCAACATCGACAAGAAAGAAATCTGATTTTGAGTCAAAGGGAAGTTGTAGAAGAAAATCAACTATCAAGGTTATTAGATAATATATCCCTGAACGAAGAGCAAGACAGCATAACATGGAATTGGAACATGTCCAAAGGTTTTTTAGTTAGAGACAGCTATAGGTTCTTTAGTAATGGAGGAATTGTCTCACAGTTTGCAAGAGTGAATTGGCTTCTACCTCTACCAGAGAAAACAAAAATTTTTAACTGGTTGGCCGTCCACAATAAAATCCTGACAAAGGTAAACATGAGGAAAAGGAAATGGTGCCAATCAACAGTATGCTTAATGTGTGGGGAAGCAAAGGAAACTATTGATCATATATTCATCACATGTGACTTTACAATGATAATATGGCGTCAAATACGGAGATTCTTACCGGTTCGAACACTTCCAGATACTTTGATCCAAATGTGGCTCTTGGAGAATAAGAAAAAACAACATAGTACCAGATGAATGGGATTGTTTTCTCACAACAATGATGTGGTTGATCTGGAAGGAAAGAAACTACAGGAGTTTTAGATGGGAAGCAACCTCACCAAGGAAGACACTGGAGAAGACAATTGACATGCTAGAAAGTTGGATGGTGGTCTATAACGGAAGACTAAAACTAAAAATCCTACAGCTCATTCAGAAACTCAGGGCCTCGTAGTGTCTGTTTTTTTGTGTAAATACTAGACTGTATCAGGCCTTTCAACCTGGCATCCCTGCCTAAGCCAACTCGGCTATAGGCAATGCCTTTGTACATATAATACAATCTTTTAATAAATATACTTAGGGTGGCTTTCCTCCCTTTACATCAAAAAAAAAAAATATTTTAGTCATTTGATCGGAGGAGTCTTATTCTCGTTCTGATTCTAGAAAGTATAGAAATACCTATGTCAAAGGATTGAGGTGATAAAGGAAAAAGCCTCATTCAGTTTCCAACAGGTTTTTTTTTTTGGGGGCTATAGGATCCATGCTAGCCCACTCCACAGCTCTCAGATATAAAATTTTTATTGCACCATGTGCAGGGCAGAACGAGCTGCACCATGCACAGTGATTGGTGCATGCACGGAGCCAAAGTGCGGTGCCCGAAAAAAATTATTATTATTATTTCAGTCTTGTGCATGGTGGTGCGTGCAGGCTGCACCTTGCACAAAGTGTTTCCCATTTCCCTATTGCAAAAACAGGCCAAATTGTTGGTCTTTTTTCAGACTACAGGATTCGGACTGGCCCGGTCCATGGGCTCTTGGATATTGCTGTGAAACAGACCTAACGTAAGCTGATTTTTTCTAATTGTATTGGTCTAACCCATGAATCAAATTTTTTGCTTAATTATCCAAACAGACTCTTAAAGGTGAATAATTCAAATACAAACTGATTTCTGGAATTTAGTTTTGAGAAATTAAGACAGAAAATTTAAGATTTGAGCCACACCCGATAAATAGCTAAAACAGCAGCAAGAGGATCACCATTCACCACAGCAGTAGGAAGTCATCCATTGGCTTGAAGAACATCAACGGCAAAAGACTGTGTCATGTTCTTCCACCATCCTGCTTTAGGCCTTTAAATCAGAGGGCTCCAAAAGAAATTCCAAGTTATTGATTGCGGGCAGCATTAAGGTAGAGATTTCTTGGGGTCAATAGCCAACCACATTTAAATGCTTGGACGTCGATGCTTTTTAACTCTGCATTACCACAAAAAGAATATATAAAATAAAATAAAGCGAAACAGAACAAAGTGCGGGTGATGTAAGTTATGTAGGTAATTATTTGATTGACAACATGAAGTGGACAGAATCAAGCATCGAAGAAGCTATTATATTACTTCTGCAGTTGGCTACCCAGCCAAACAGGTTTGTTTTATAACTCAACTGGGACAATACAAGCAGGTCTTACAAAAAGAAAAAAAGAAAAGAAAAGAAAAGTGTATGTTTTAAGCCAGCATATGTCAGCAATAAATTTGACCATTTATTCACTGCTAGAAATTCTTGTCTAGACAACTAGAATAAGAAATATTTGCTGACAAAATCATAGAGATGGCCTACAAAATTAAAGATGCAGTCTTGGTCAAATATTGCGCATAACTTCTCATCTTTTGGCTCCAGAATGTAGCACGCCAATTTCTGATACATTTCATCTATCACTTTGCATCAAAGGTGAGACAGACATACAATACAAAATGAATTTTTTTTGGAACAATAAGACGCATAATGTTGTCCACAATAACAGCACTACAGACTCTCTACGTACAACATTACCCTACTTTGAATACCTGAATGTGTGAAATCAACGCAATCCTCTTATTAACAGCATCTACAGAATATACAAATTACATTACTGTATTTTGACCCTCACTGGAATTCCAGAGCAACCCATAGGCATTATTGACTTAATGATAGGGTCAAAAAATTTAGTACATCATGATAAAATATCCAAGATCTGTCATCCTTATGATGTAGTTAACTATATACAGACTGTTCAGATCCAGATCGACCACTCAAACAGCATACAGCTTTATGACCTGATCTACATTGGCAGGGCAAACAGGGCATCCCCAATTCTTCACTTTGATCTCCTTCAAGCAAGGCATACATCCAACCATGTGACCACATGGAATGCATGCCCCCTCCACTGGGGCATCCAAACAGATAACACAAAACCCAGAAGTATTGCTACTGCCTTCTTTAACTACATGGTTCCCAGGTTTGGAAAATCTTGGAGTACTAGCAGTATCTTCTTTAACTTCATTAGTCACAGGTTTTATCTCTTTATCTGGCATGCTTATATCCACAGGACTAGAATCTATTGATGGATAGTGAGTTGGTCCATCATAAAATGTCTCATCAGCAATTGGTGGAGCAGAAGGAACCAAAACTGTGGGATGTGCCTCCCAAGATGGAACAGCGAATGATGTGTCAGATTGACTCGTAGTAGGCTGTGATGCACTATTATTTGGCCCAACATCAGGAGCAGCCCATCCATTGTATGCACTGGGATTTGACTCGTTCTGACATGCTTGGGCACTCAAATTTGACGGTGGAGCAACATCTGGTGGTCGCCATCCATTGTTATTAGAATTACCAGACGAGCAGCCCCAGCCAGTAGTGTTGATGGTGTGGGTGACTGGTTGGACATCAGGCACTCCCTCTGCTATAGCTGACTGAATGGAGGCGTTAATGGCCATGGCTAATTCCGTGTCTTCCTGGTTAGATGTATGTGGGACTGTTGATGTTGCTGATGCATATGAGTTGATTTGTGATGGGCGAGGCATGGGTCCACCTGCTGGTGTTACTGGAAGGTTATTAATCACCTGAAAGAGGGAGAAATTTTGCTGAACACCAAACAAAGTTGTGGATAGCAATGCTACTAAAAGATAACAGAATAAGAATAAACCTCTTTAAGACCTTATCATGGAAGCAATAGATCAGCATTGAGTAAAGGAGCTTCTAAACAACCCCTACTAACCTGATGTACAGCATATTTTCTGGATCTAAGAATGATTTCCTTGTCCCCATTTGTTCTCTCTATTCTTGCAAGATTAATTGGAAAAAAGTTCCTTGCATGATGGATTTACACTATATGCCAAAATTTAACTAGAGATAAAGCATACAGTAATATTAATTCTTGGTTTATACAGGAATTAATCTCCCAAAATTCCTATGAGATTCTTACACTAACATTCACTTGCATGCTCTGAAGTACAGCAATTATGAAATGTACTCATTAATTACCTGGGGAATTCCTCGGCATGCATTATAGAACCACTGTAGTTGTTGCTTGTCACCTTCATTTGCCGATAAAAACTTGTACCTGATTCCTGTGAAGATACAGCAAATTAAGGTTGAGTACTAACAGAAGAAATGAAAGGTCACCAGCTCTGACCCCCTTTGATGCCTAGGAAGCCAGGCAAGTGCCTGGAGTTAAAAAATCATTAAAAAAAAGAATAAAAGTAATACCACAGCCCTGTATAATCAAATTATCTCAACGTAACTGGGTCATAGAAAACACATGAAAAAACTTTCCTATTCATAAATGGTTGTTTACTACTTAAGCTATTCATAATATGATCTAGCATCGATTGATATCTTTGAGAACATGTTATAAACACCAAAATAGCTAACAAAGGATGGATTGATGTAAGGCTGCCATGGGATGGATGAGGAACGCCAAATATAGATGGCCATGATCTAGAAAAGTAGCTTTTAAAGTACTAGTATATACACACCAATGCTTATTAAAAATAACTCAACTAATTAGGTAGCAGATAAACTTGATAATATATATGATGAAAGAGAGCGGGAATTTACAGTGATTAGTATTATGTCGTAAATAGGTGCCCCATGTAAAGAAACAGCCTGTAGGTGGTGAAGTGCCTGTCTAGAATGCCAACCTAGGCGCCCAGACTGCCACCTCACCTGACAGACTAGAAAGCGCCAGGCATCGAGGCAATGGGGTTGCCCAAGTGACCAGGATGCCGCCTATGACAACCTTGGTACAACATTTAGCAAATTTTAAGGAGAGAGAGAGAGAGGGAAAAAAAAGCTTCAATGCAAAAACATACTTGTGGCCTTGTCAATAATAACCACAGATGGATCTGGCTGGTTGAACTTTGGTTCCTCGATATGAGCTTTCCAAAGTGAAATAATGATGCGGGGCTTCACAACCTGTTTGCCAATAAAAGATATTTAGCAAATTGAACATTGAAAATTTAAGTCATTGCATATCCTGTCCTAGATATAGAAAAAAAATAGTATGAACAAACAAAAGAAAATAGTCATTTGCAGCAAAGGAGCTGCACATGTTGAACCCATGCAAAGTAAACTACAAGTGAAAATTTTTGTGAGCTATAATTGGACCAATATCAAGCAAAATTGAGTTACATATCAATTTATGAACAGTTGTTCTGGAGGCATCCACTCCATTCCTAGTCACCCTATGTCAGCATCTTGTCATGATTGAACCATAAACAGTGAGTAATACTAAAGACTTACACATTTATTTGGGAAAAAATGTGAAGTAACCCACAAGCAAACTGAGAGACCAGTGCAGAAAAGGTTTTGAGAAAATCCTGAACTCAGACAATTAGCTAATGCTAATCAACCAACGATGATAGGGCCAATCTCATTATACATTTTTAGTCAGCAATCAGCAACAAACAACACTTAAGATTTGGAAAGACAATTTTGTTACATAGTGCTTAGACATTCTGCCTTATGGCATAGTCAGTGCTTAGACATTCTGCCTTATGGCAGCCCTGTTCTCCAACAGATTGCAAATAAGTGGCAAATACTACACACTATGTATTGCTTTAAAGGAAAAGCTAATATTAGCACCATCTGATGGCCTATTTTCAAGATTCCTTCTAGGAATACCTAAAGCTTTACCTGATGATAGAAAGTAGAATGAACTCTTAATTCTCTTCTGTCATTTTCTACAACCCCAAGTAGCTGTAGTCTTTTGTCTAAGGTTCTGCACGTGCTTCGAAATCTCCCTGGTACCTTGTTATTGCAGTTGCTCCCTAGGCGCTTTCTTACTCGAACTCTTTTTGGGAGCCCTGCTTCTCTCCTGTCCCACAGCTGGATTCGCTCCTGCACATGTACTCAATTTAGATAACTAAGCTACAAATAGGTGAGAGTGTCAATTTAGGTCCCAAAGTCTCAGAAAATTGGCTGCTAGTGGTGCCATAAAGTTCAAGAGAGAACTAGCTAGTGAATATTTGGTGATAAGCCCCAAACAACATGAGAACATGGAGATCCAAACCGGTGCTTTCCTCAAATATTCTCATATTTTTCTTCCCAAATGTAAAAATCAACAGAATGCCTCACATAGTTAAGCAAACTTAAATATCATGAATCTCAATTTTATGCTGACAGTAATAATGATGGCTAAAGCAAGATCTTCTTGCATTGCATAAAAGCTGAAAGGAACTGTTGCTTGCAGAATGATAAAGACAAATATATCGGATGAATGCCTTCCATTACAATGTTGAAAATTTTCATTTTGGCCACACACTGGATGACAAATGAAGGTCTCAAGATGCATTTGCATGCCAATCAGCTGTTCTATTTCAAGTCCCATTCAGCAAATATTTTTAAGTACATCATCAGTCGAAGCCTTTTCCTTTGTTAAAGTAAACAATCAGAAAATAGAGCAAGTGGTTCATGCCAAAGAAAAGCTTACCAAAGCTTGCATGCTCAAACAGGCACTCTTGGGCTTGCCATCCTCTAAAAGAAACCATTCGGCTTATATAAGGATATGCAGTTAAGTAATTCATTGAAGACTGATGCATTGGTTAAACCACCACAAGGGCATAATATGTTTAGAATAAAGGTGCAAAACAGACATATTTAAAGAAGAGAAATTTATTATTATGCATGCAATCATCCTAGTATTTCTGCAGTTTGCATCAATGAGAATTTTCATTAATACTTGATGTTATTGCGACTTCAGAAATGGTGCCGACTACTCAAGGGATACTGCCATTGACAATAATGCAAAGTATATTGCCCACCTGGCTCACATTACAGGTGATTATCTAAAACACATGGCAACTGATTTGATTGGCCATTTGAAAAGTAGGAAAATTTTCAAGACGTAATTACTCAGCTAATTATGATTAGTCTGGTAGATAATTCAAAAGCTAAATCACCATGCCAACCTCAACCCTGCAGGCATGCCCAAAAAAAAAAAAAAAAGACTTTTGGAAGTGCTCAATAGACCACACACCAACAGAAATCCACATTGAACAGCTACATGATGCATTAGATGCTGAAAATGCCTAACCATTGTATGGGAAATTTTAGCATGTCTGTCTGAAGCAGGCTAACAAACAACTCCAACCATGATGAGGGAGCTACAGCAGCAAGGCAATATAATAATAAATCTCTTTCTCTTCTATTTAAGTGGAAAATGCATTTTTGGGCTGGACTCTCCCTCTGCAGCAGGACTCTAGATTTGTAGCTGAACATTTTTTGGTTGAGAGAGCATGCACATGCCTTTATCAGATTCCTAATGCCATGAGAAGAGAAAGGAAAAGGAGAGAGGGAAAAACCTCCATAATTTGGAGACCTGATACTCCCATTCCTGTAAAACAAAACATTGGAACCCTAGTGCTTCTCTCGGTTTGAAACAAAGTGGGGCCCTCATGTCTACAAGACCAGAGCAGTAGTCCTTTGACTCCTTTCTTACTGTTTTATATCATAGCCATGCCTGTCAATGCCCTTCATGTGCATCGCAGGGAGTATTATTAAATAATGTAAAGCAAAAGAAAGGGGAGAAGCAACCTGGCTTACAAGATCTTAATAGCAGCATGCTGAAGTGCCCATTGGAAACTTAATCAGGAAAAATATTTATCTAGTTTATTATCCAGGCTCCTATTATTTTCACAATCTTGATATATGACAAGCTTCTGCCAATGGGACCTATAAATAGAATCCTAAAACCTTTGGATATATCTCATTTGTAGGTTTGAAATGCTTGCATCTGCAAAGGTTAACTTACCTGTTGACGCAGAAACTGGTCGTCGCCGGAGTCCGCTGGAGTGGAGGCCGATAAGATCGCCGCAGGGGACCTACAAAATAAAGTCCCGTCCGGAGCCAGTGGGGGTGGCTCCGACATGACCCTCCGACGATCAAGTCAGCTCTGGCCAACAGGAATGGAGTGCTCGGAATGAGTTCCGGAGCTTGGAGGAGAAGAGGAGAGCTTAGAGATCAGAGAGATTCGAGTTAGCGTATCTGGAGGGTCCTTTATAGACGGAGCTTAGTTGATGGTGACGGCCATACCGCCTGGCAGAGAGCCGTTGGGGCCGCATGGAGTTCGGTACGGAGAGGAAGGCATCGTCAGGTGGATGGTGATAGTCATACTGGCAGATCGTGGGCCGTATGGGGCTGGTTACGGAGAGGGTGGTGTCGCCAGTAGTGGCGGCCATATCGTCCGGTCTCGTTGCCTGCCGCAGACTGATGGCGACAGTTCGTCCAGAGGAGTTCGGACTTGTAGGAGAGTTCGGCTGAAGGGAAAGCTCGGGAGCAGCTCGGCCGTAGAGGAGTTCGGAGGAGCTCGACCGGCCGAAGGGACGGCCACTTGAAAAGTTCGGCCGAGGGACGACCGCTGAAAAGTTCGGATGCTGGGGGATTCCGTTGAAGCCCAACCGCTTGGAGTTCAAGGAGCTCGGACGCTAAGAATTTGGTCAAAGCCCAGCTGCAGGAGTTCGGCTAAGATTCGTCCGTTGAAGCTCTTCCGCGGCTACTGGTTGCATTAGGCAGAGCATCGAACCGAACTTCGACAGGAGCGCGGTTTATCCCCAATACTAGTCCCCCCACTCCCGAGTTCGAAACTCGAAGGAAGGAAGTGCAGAAAGGACGACTGTCGAAGTCTTCTTCCGGGCTCTATGCTAGTTCAAGTCGAAGCTCGGAGGAGATCTCATCTCCTGCAGCCGAGCTTTCTTCAGGGGAGATCTTATCTCCTACAGTCGAGCTTTCCTCGGGGAAGATCTTATCTCCTGCAGCCGAGGTTGCCTCAGGGGAGATCTTATCTCCTGCGGTCGAGGTTGAAGCGGGCACTCGGGGAAGATCTTATCTCCTGCAATCGAGCTTTCCTCGGGGGAGATCTTATCTCCTGCGGCCGAGGTTGAAGCGGGCACTCGGGGAGATCTTTATCTCCTGCAGCCGAACTTTCCTCGGGGAGATTATCTCCTGCGGCCGAGGTTGAAAACAGCTGAGCTTTCTCGGGGAGATCTTATCTCCTGCGGCCAAGGTTGAAGCGAACACTCGGGAGAGATCTTATCTCCTGCAGTCGAGCTTTCCTTGAGAGAGATCTTATCTCCTGCGGTCGAGGTTGAAGCGGATACTCGAGGGAGATCTTATCTCCTACAGTCGAGCTTTTCTCGGAAGAGATCTTATCTCCTGCGGCCGAGGTTGAAGCGGGCACTCGGGGGAGATCTTATCTCCTGCAGCCGAGCTTTCCTCGGAAGAGATCTTATCTCCTGCGGCGATCGATGGGGGGGGCTAGTCGCGGAACCTTTCGGGAGGAGGGCTTCTTTGCGCCCCTCTGTCGGAGTTTCCTCGGTGGTGAGTTCGAGGAGTTCGGACCCACCTACTTTCGGAGGGAGTCCGTGAGCGTGGCCGAACTTCATTCCGTTCCTTTGAAAAATCTGCGGGAGAACTTCATGCCATTTCGTCGGGGCTTCCTTGGAGTCATACTCGAGAGGGAGTCCTCGCTTGCCCTGGGGCGGTTGTGAGCTCGGCCGAACTTCGTCTCACCTCGTGTGAAATCTTTGTAGGGGGCTTCCTTGGTGATATACTCGAGCGGGAGTTCGACCTCACTTGCGCCGAACTTCATTCCGATGATGAGGTTTGAGGGGATAGATCGGTCTTGCGTGCGCCGAACTTCATTCCGATGATAAGCTTCGAGGTGAAGTTTGGCCTCACTTGTGCCGAACTTCGCTCCGCTTTTCTGCGAAAGCTTCCGCGGGAGGACTTCATGCCCCTTCCTCGATGATGAGCTTCGAGGGGAGCTCGGCCTTCTTCGCGCCGAACTTCATTCCTCTTTCCCGTGAGACCCTCCACGGGAGAACTTCCTACTGCTTTTGTCCGGACTTCTTTGAGGACGAGCTCGAGGGGAGCTCGGCTTTGCTTTTCCGAACTTCACTCCGCCTCCGGTGAATTCTTTGTAGGAGATTTCATTGACGACATACCTCACTTGAGCCGAACTTCGTTCCGATGATGGGCTTTTGGGGGGGAGTTCGGCTTTTCTTCCGCCGAACTTCATTCCGACCTCCTGGTGAAACCTTTTGCGGGAGATCTTCTGCTCTTCGTTTCTCCTTTCTAAGGACGGTTGGTATGCCCAAATGCTCTTCCTTAAGGCCGGTTCCTCGCGTCCTCCGGGCAGGTTTGCTGGCAAAGTCTCCGTCGGAGGTTGTCGCACGGCTTGCATCATCTCGGCGGGATGGGAGCAAATGGATCTGGCGCGAAGGCCGCCGATCGCCGAGTCGAAGCCCTCCTGGGAGGCATTTTCTCTTTAGCAGAGGGCTCTGGTGAGGAAGAAAAGAGATCTCCGGAGAGGAAAGAGAGAAATCGCCGCCGAGCACTCCTTTAAGAACAAGAAAACCTCGGAGGTTCAGGCCCTTCCTCTAGCGCCAATCTGTTGATGCAAAAACTGGTTGTCGCCGGAGTCCGCTGGAGTGGAGGCCGATGAGGTCGCCGTCGGAGACCTGCAAAATAAAATTTCGTCCGGAGTCGGTGGGGGGTGGCTCCGGCAGGACCCTCCGACGATCAAGTCAGCTCTGGCCAACAGGAATGGAGTGCTCGGAATGAGTTTCGAAGCTTGGAGGAGAAGATGAGAGCTTAGAGATCAGAGAGATTCGAGTTAGCGTATCTGGAGGGTCCTTTATAGGCGGAGCTTAGTTGATGGTGACGGCCATACCGTCTGGCAGAGAGCCATTGGAGCCGCATGGAGTTTGGTATGGAGAGGAAGGCATCATGAGGTGGATGGTGACAGCCATACTGGCAGATCGTGGGCCGCATGGGGTTGGTTACGGAGATGGTATCGCCAGTAGTGGCGGCCATATCGTCCGATCTCGTTGCCTGCCGCAGACTGATGGCGACAGTTCATCCAGAGAAGTTTGGACTTGTAGGAGAGTTCGGCTGAAGGGAAAGCTCGGGAGCAGCTCGGCCGTAGAGAAGTTCGGAGGAGCTCGGCCGACCGAAGGGACGGCTACTTGAGAAGTTCGGCCGAGGGACGACCGCTGAAGAGTTCGGGCGCTGGGGGATTCCGTTGAAGCCCGGCCGCTTGGAGTTCAAGGAGCTCAGACGCTAAGGGTTCGATCAAAGCCCGGCTGCAGGAGTTCGGCTAAGACCCGTCCATTGAAGCTCTTCCACGGCTACTGGTTGCATTAGGCAGGGCATCGAACTGAACTTCAGCAGGAGCGGGGTTTATCCCCAACATTACCTATCAGTATAAGGGTAAATTTGATGTACGTTAAGCATATGCTGATCTCTGCTTCCAGATTCATTATAGAAGATCGGAGTTTAATTAAGCAAAAAAATAGAATGGCAACCCAGTTACCTTCAAGATGCTGATATTAAGAACAAAGAGAATATTCAAATGAAATTCCAACAATGGCATCTCCCTAAGAGATGAGTTTGCACCTTTCCCTTGTTAGAAAATCCAACAAACTATTTGCATTTCAAGCATACTGCAGAAACTTTTCCCCTATTCAAGAGGCAATATCCTAGATCTCCTCCCTCTGCACTGCAATTCCCATCCACATCTTTATTTCCTGATAAAGTTTGATTCCCCTTCACCCATTAGTCTGCACTATGTAATTAAGTAGCCTTATGACATTCTTCGACATAGAATATCCAGCTTATAGCAAACCTCATTGTGCTTTCATATTCCTGTATCAGATTCAACATTCCCTTCTAATCCTTTTTCGTTTTAACATCACAGGGACTCTCTCTCTCTCTCTCTCTCTCTCTCTCTCTCTCTCAGCTCCAATGTTTCGAAAATTCCAAGTTGTCACATAAAGTTTGAAGTATTGATTAACACGGTCATCTTAGTTATTGACCAAGCACAAATGACATCTTGAAAAATACTTCAGTAAGTCATCATGACCAACTTTCAGCTCCTATGATATGATGATTAAATGATTTGAAAAATACTAAAAATGGAGATGGAACAAGATGATGTTTCTCCTACCCTTGAAGACACAAGGCAAGAAGCATAAGCAGAGGATCCATTCCTAAGCTTCATATAAAAATTTGTGTGAAGAAAGCAGCATAACTTAGAGACTTTGCACACTGCAAATGTGCAAACTGCCTAAAGCAATTTAATGATAGAATTTTCTGCATCATCTAAATTTTGAGACTAATTTTGCACAAACACCAAAAAAAACAAAAGAACGGCCACTTCTTCTCTAACAAAGATTATCCTGTACTGCTTTTGTTTTGCAAATAAACTTGTTGGTTGTAATTCCTCTCTCTTTCCCTCTGTTTGTGAAAGAAGTATAAAATATGTCAAAAACAACAGGTAGACAAGAACCATCATTGAAGAAACTTAAAATGATGTCCTCTTTTATGTCAATAAAGGTGTACAATTTCCAGTTCTCCACATGTTAAACCAAAACCACAAAGAAAAAAAACTTCAAGGGACTGATGCTGCTTAGCTATTGTCTCCTCATCATAGTGGTATGCGTCATAACAACATCCATATTTAGCATTGACCCTTTTCATCTTCTCATGTACTTATAGTTGCTCAGAGTAAAAATGAGAAGATACCATTATTAGAATATCAGGTTGAAGAAGTTCTGAATACATTAACTTTGATATGGCATCACATCCTAGAAATGCTTCAGCTATGATTTCATGATATTTTACGTAAAGCACTGGTACAGCTTTAGTTAAACATTAGAACAGATGGTGAGGAATCATTCCGATCATTTATTTGATCATACTATAGATCATGCATGAACTATAAGTTAAAATTTGCTGAGGCATAAACCCCTTTATATGTATGTTCTTTTGCACATATTGCATAGGGAGATCCTTTTCTAGTTCATTGAAACATATTTTAGGGACAAGGTTCTAAATACCGGTGGGATGGCGGGGCATCCATCCCACCATCTTTTGTGTCAGGACAGGATGATTAAAGAAATGGACTAGGATGGAACAGAATATCCACCATCCTGAATGTTAGCATGCAGGGCATCTAGATCCACGGAAAAACCAGGATGGTTCCATTCCATAGTATTTTAAAGTTTAAACCCTGTTTAGGACAACAAACAATGACCTCAAAATTTTGGTAGGGTTACCCACTAAAACTTACAAACAAAGGCTAGCATGGTTCACCACAAAAATGGCTGAGAAACCAACCTTCTCTCTAACATTAAATAATCCAAGGATCAAAATAACATCCTTTTTATTCCATGTTGAACAACAATATCAAGTACATCCATTATAGTTACAAAATGTAGGTGCTCATGGACACATGCAGTTTAACAAGATAAATGGAAAGTTCTCATTTTGTAATTCATGTTCACATAATAAGCTTCAATTAGGGGTACATTTGCTTCTTCTTTTTTTCATACATGTCTTGAGATCAAACCTAAAATTATGAGGTATTGTTTGCTAATTTTCAGGCAATGAGGAGCTACCCCCAGCTATTAAAGTTATGAGTAGTTTTAAAAAGAAGGAAATTCATAGGACAAAGAAAGAAGAATATTATTTAAAAGATTAAATGATTGAAGAATAAATCATAAGCTGATGCTTCATTACCATACCTGCAGCTCAGGATATATAGCTAACTCAAACTTCAGAGGCCTTGTTGGATTATGAGAATCACAAGGTAAAACCACAGCCCAACTGTAAAAAAAGTGCAATGATGATCAGCATGCATGTTGAACCTTTCAACAGGTGCAAAAAAGTCAAATACAATGTAAACCATAACTTAAAATAGTTCAAAATCTAGATATCTGTCCACATCAAAAAAAAGATCACATTCAGAAAAGGAAACTTAAACTATGTAACTGATATCGGTACAGACATTTTTCTTGACATCAATTTTGGAGCAAATGCTTCCAAAAATCCTGGCCCATAATGCTCGTGTAGCCAGCCAGAGAAAAGGCAGATTCGGCTCTGAACAAAAGTGAATGAAAAGACATTCTTACCATGTGCAATGTATAAAAAACAAACAGCAAGAAAATGAATCATCTAATACAACTGGATTAAAATTTAAAAAGCTTCTGGTACCATCGAGCATACCTCAATGGCACGGACAACATTGTAGTGCCCCTTCTCTCTAGCCAAATCAAGTGCACTTTGACAATCATCATTCATGATGAACGGGTTTGCTGAAAAAAATTAACCAAGGATTCAACATTCACAAAGACTCAGCAGATAAGGCAAGTTCGCAATAGAAATAAATAAATAAATAACATAACATAACATAATTTTTGACAAGATGTACCTCCATGAGAGAGAAGTAGATGAACAGTTTGCTCGAGGCCTTTTTTTGCAGCATGATGCAGTGGAGTTCCTGCATGACACCCTGCAGTGTAAAAAAGAAGCACAAGACTTTTACAACCAAGCTCCATAATGATCACCTGAGAAATAACTAAAAAACATACATAATAAAAAGCTGCGCTGATATAGAACCACATATACGCTCTCAGAAAATATTAAAGTATCAGTCTCCGAACCTTCTTCTCAGCAGGCAGGCTTAATGCGTTAACATCCAAAGTTCATATAAAATACTCCACGAAGTGGATTCTTAGCTTTGTTATAGAGCCAATAGTTTATGCATGAATGCTTTCATATAGTTAAAGCATAATCCCATAAAGAGTAAGCACCTGAGTATCTAAATAAACCTTAGAGGCTTAGACAAAGTTATGTTGAACCCCCAGGTTCGAATATGCATGGAACAAATTGGATGAAAGCTATGTTCATTTCCATCACAGCCAACCAAGGCCTTTCCACTCAAACAATGACCAGCTGTGCATTTTTTCTGAATTCACCTAAAGTACTTCATTCCCTATATTTCTTAACTTTCCTGACACTGAACAAAGTCCCAATTCATAAGATATTTAACTTTAACTGGATGACTAAACTCTAACCAAAACACCTTAGGCAATCCAGACAGCACTCCAACATCCTCCTTTAAGTCAGATGACCAATTCCATCATGCACTAATACTGACAGTGATATTTTTGTCACATAATACTGCACCAGCTATTGTCTCATGAAAGAATCTGTGCCATCCATTCTTCCAAAATTTCAGAACTTCTTTGATGAGCTGTACACCTTTGCAATAACATTAACATTGTGTAGCCAAAAGTTTGACCTGATCCAGTGTCTCATTCCCGGTTCATCATGATCATGTACACTAATTCTTTGTTTCTTTCATGTTGAAACCATTTTGGATGCATGCATCTTGATGTGAAGAGATTTTCAATCACAGCACACCCACCTTCAGCAATAGGCTTCTTGATCTTATCAGTCCAGCTGTTCTTCATTGTCTATATCACCCATTCCCAGTCTTAATCCATGCATTATTTATATAATCAAATTCATCATCCACAAGAAAAGTGTAAGGATAAGATGCATCTTCGCATAATCATGAGATGATTCACAGGAACAACTGCAGTGGTTGCCATTTTCACGAGCCAATTTGGTTTCTCATTTTCCTCCCTAGATTTTGTCATTCATCTTCTACAGCTATTTTCAGGCTTTTTTGTTGTTTTCTCACTTGCGGTCTTGAAAAGATGACCTCATCCACCACTTGGTAGATTTAAAACTACGCTACTTTGCCCTTTTTCCAGTTTTATTACAGTGTCTACCATGCTCGAGAATGCATTTGGTACACCATCTCATTGACCATCTCAGCACAGCCATTCTTCAAATATCCATTAGCTCCTTAATCCAAACAGGTATCACATCTTGATGCTTCAATGCACATTTTTTTTCAATTGAACTTAAGCAGTTGCCCCCCGGTCATCCAATTCATCATGTTGATGTTCCTTTTGATCACCAATTTGTGCATTTGATGTCACTCAATTTATCAGGTGCTACCACCCCCCCCCCCACAACACACACACACACAAAAATAAAAAAAAGAACTATCATTATGGTTGTGCTGGCTGGTCCCTAGAATATGATACCAGTTGTTGAACCTGCAATTTAATTATGCATGGACAAAAGAGGAGCCAAATAGATAAAGTGCACACTTAAAAAAAAAATCACTTGTTTTCTCTCTAGCAATGTTTGGTTCTATCAGTATGCATATATAACAGTCACTCCTTAACACAGCAGGACAAGGCATTACCACTCAAACTTGAGCACCATCCAGCAAGCATGTTATACTCATCTAGAACCCTTCACACATTAAATCCCTATCTTTCTTTATGTTAGTACTTACAAAATCCTAGAACTCATGAAATATTAAACTTTACCACAACAACCAAACGACAACCCAAACACCATACCTAGATCTTGTTTACAACTCATCTACTTGTATGTGTTATAATATTTGAGCAATTCAAATGTTTTTTTTATTTTCCTCGAGCATGGAATAGTCATGTGGACATACTAGACACCAAGAACACTTACTAGAAAAATAGTTCCATTTCTTGTTTCACAATCACTAGATATGAATCGCATTCAATGTTGCCATTGCAGAGTTAAACTAATGCAACATAACTTCCATCTCTAAATAGCCTTCAATGAGTTTCCCAAAAGCTGTACGAATCAAACCACCATGTTAAACATCTCATATCAATGCCAGACCCTAACAGATGGGTCCAAAGCTAATCCATTCACAGACATTCAACTATTTCCTCTATATAACAATAACCCACAGATCAAGGCTTGCAATCTTGGCCCATATCGCACCGGTAGGGTACTTAGAATATGTATGCCCCATATATCGAGTTGCAGTTCCAAGGTATCCACGGGGCTTACAGGTTGGGTAGCAGTACATGGTCCAGAAATTGCAAAACTTGCCACCGATCTTTCAATAACCCAACTTGTTCTAGTAGTCAATTCGTACATGGTGATAGAATCATAAACCGGGAAGGAGAAAAAGCTTCTTACCAGGCCGATAAGCATTCACATTCGCACCCATCTCAATCAGAGCTTTTGCAACATGCAAGAGATCATGCCTCATGCATGCAAGGATCAGCGGGGTCTTCCCTTCTTTGTCTATCCACTGCCAAAAAATTCCATCCATCCAATCCAGCACTATATCCACTCATAATTCCAAAAAATATAAAAGAATCCAACAAATGAAGACACGCAGAGGCTTACCTCCAATCCGGCACCTTGGTGACGAAGAGCCCTGATCCTTTCCATGTTGCCGTGATTAACCTGCTGGTAGAGCAACTCATCCTTGGATAGCTGTGCCCCCATCAATAGTTTTCCACCGAAACCCTAATTACGCCCCAAAACAGAAGAGGATCTCAGGAGCGGTCACTCCCAAGATTTTCAGTAGCAAAAGAACAGCACCAAAATCCCTAATTTGGATTGCGCGCTAAATTCAGCAGCTGGGGCAGTCCATTAAGGTTTATGTAAGGATTCAGAATCCAAAAATTCGTCGAAAGTTCAAATAATTCGAACTTTCCACTCCGCTTCCAGGAGAGCGACATGGTCATAAAATTGGGACATTTTTCCACCCTCCGATAGGAATTAGGAAAGAATCCGAACCCGAAGATTCCGACAAACTTCGAAAGTACTGAACTTTCCTGGAAACCAAATGTATGTATTTTATATTTTGGCAACGGAGGAAACTGGGGAGGAAAAGAAGGAGATTTTATTCCTTGGAGCTGAGCTTGATCTCCTACCCGGAACCGAGTCCAACGGTGCAATTAATCTACAATTATGATTCTCTCTTCTTTTTCTCACTGAGATTATTCAATAAATTTTTTATTTATTCATGGTTGTTGGAACCGGTAACCAACAACTGTACTAATCAGCGTAAATGAACGCGCTTCTTGCCGTCTGTTATAAAGACTCGCCGCGTTAATTTAATGGGGGAGTTGGACCCGGGGTTTAGGCAGGTCGGCTAAAATTTAGATTCTGTTCTAAAGGCCATTATAATATTTTTGATTTTGGAGGGTTCTCGTTCGTAGAGGTGCTTAAACCCCAATTATTAGCATTTAAAATTTTAGACCTAACTCAATTCAAAACACTCATATTTGAAGTACATCTTGGGACCGATTAAATTTAATATTTCAAACTTAAATTTAACTCAATTAAAAAAAAAAATTTGATCAATTTGATTTGATTCTGAATTAAAAAAGATAATTTTTAAGACTAACTTGATTCGACTCGAATATCAATTCCACAAATTATTATAGTGTAAGAAGAAAAAGCCATCAACTTCAAAGAAAGCCTTTCTTCTAGAAATTGGACTTGGTGACTCTCCTCGTCAATGGAATTGCAGTTTAAGATCGCAGCAAATCTAGGCCTCAGATGATGTGACCTGTTCCTCCGCATCAGGTGGTGCACTTGTAGAATGTGAGGAAGAAGTATGAGCTGGATAATTATATTTTTTGAACACCCTCTCTTGATTTTCCTTCCACCATTCCTCAGCCTGCTGCTCGGCAAATCTTCGTTTGCTGCTCCAACAGTAACAAATAAACTTCTTTTAGAGAAAAAAAGATCAAAGAGCAGAACTTTTTAGCTATACTTATCTAATTCACATAAATTGCGATCCAAATATACTGAAAGTTTGAAACTATATTCTGAATATGGATAAATAAGTTTTAAATTTTCATATGCTGGATAAAGACAGCTACATGTGAAAATAGAGAATATGTGAATAAATGATTGCAAAATAGAATACATGTTCCCTAAAAGGGAAGTCAGAAGGCACCTGTCTCCGTGACCTTTAAATGTGAGTTAATTGTGTTTAAGCAGGAGTATACCTGAACCGGACCTGCTTGAAAACTTTTGTACCATCTTGGAGCTGAGCAAAAGTCACATACACACCATGCTCGAATTGCTCGGTCAGTTGTACTTCTCCATGGCTACCGTACCTTGGTGTAGAATTACCAGATGATCTTGAGCTTGTCTCAACACCATGGGAAGGTGTAGCCTCCCTGGTAACAGCGAATCCATGCGGAGCATTACCTTCAGTAGAATTTTGCAATAATTCTAATTCATCCCCATGATATTCCATCTTTGGGTCATGGACATCAACAACTCCTTCATTGGCAAGGTTTGGTCGATCATGTTCCGAAGAATCCATTGCCAAGGATGCAGAAAATTGAGATCCACAGCTTCTGTTACTTTTTAACAAGGATTCTGCTTCAATTTGCAAGGCTTGGAATTTGTCTTCGACCTCAGGTGGCAGCTTTCCTGCCATTTCCTTCAGCTTCATGGTAAAAGAAGCAGATAAGTGACATAATAGCAGAAACCAATTCTTCTCAAGCATAAAGAAAATGAGGAACCTTCGGGTTGTTCAGTGTTGCTTCATTTGTTTAAACTAAAGAGAGAATCAGCCCACAAATAGCATTTCCTAGACTAATTTGAAAGCGACTAGAGTGGAAGTATTGTAGATGAAGGTTATATTCTCAAGACCCAAAAAAAGGATCTGAGTAAGGATATTCTCAAGACCCAAAAAAAGGATCTGAATAAATCCTTACGTGAACCCCATACTTGTCTTGAGAGATGTTTCTTACTGGGTATCAGAATCTGGATATAGAACCAGGTTAGAATTCTAATTCCTTAACATTTCTCAGAGGTGGCTTTGAACCATAATGAGTCCAGAGTTGATGCTTACAAAGGCTAATTAGATTCAAATCTCTCACACAAACCAACTCATTTTACATTTCTAGCACTGATTGTGTATTAGAAAGAGCAACAAGAGTTTAACATTACCAAACTATGATCTAGACATCCTACTCCATATACCTTTCTAAATGTATTCTGGTTAAAATGCTTCATATCCTTCTGGCCTACACCAAGATTACCAGAAGTAGTTACAGAAGAGGCCAGAAACAGGTTAAAGTCAAACATTATCGCCTTGTAAAATGTTCCCAAGATGAGAAATGAGAGAACTCAAAATACTAAAATTCACACAAGCATGAATGCTAATCAAGTTACATGTGGAATTCCAATCTACAATTGAGTTATAAAATTAAGCTTCTACATTCAAGCAAGGGAGGGAGGGCATATCAGTAGGCTGAAGGGTGGTTCTGTGGGGCATGTAGAGATCAGCAGTTGGTAAATGTAGGGAGAGATTGATATGACAGAAATTGGTTGTACCAGGAAGTGAACCAACCATACTGGCCAGTTTAGAGCAGTTTATACTGGTTCCATCTGTATTAGTGCCTTGAAGTTGAAAGGCATGTATAAAAGCATGTATTCTCATTTCTATACCTTGTGTAGGCTCTCAGAAAATCACTTCACTGAGAAAAATTGAATTTCTGAGTTTCAAAAGCGTGCATAAAATTGATTGTTTAATTAACACCTAAAATTCCTCTTGCATTTTGCTTCAATCATGTGGTAAATCAGCAGCAGTTCTAATGGGGTTTGGTTCATAATTCTGTGCTTTAGTTTATGGTAGCCAGCATATTCTTCATTTTTGTTAAAAAATATATATAATCACATGAAAGGTAATAATTCTAAAAGTAGAAAATTTAAACTATTCTTTTAGTTTATTTATAAATCAACTCATGCATGTATATAAAAGCATGTATTCTCGTTTCTATACAATATGTAGGCTCTCAGGAAATCACTCTACTAGGAAAATTTGAATTTCTGAGTTTCCAAAAGCATGCATAAAATTGATTGTTTAATTAACACGTAAAACCTTGATTTTCATCTCTATACAATATGTAGGCTCTTAGAAGATCACTCTACTAGGAAAATTTGAATTTCCGATTTTCAAAAAGCATACATCAAATTGATTGTTTAATTATCATTGAAAATTCCTCTGGCATTTTTGCTTCAATCTTGTGGTAAATTAGAAGCAGTTCTAATGGGGTTTAGTTTGTTATTCCATGCTTTAGTTTATAGTAATCAGCCTATTCTTCAGTTTTGTTAAAAGAAATATGTAATCATATGAAAGGTAATAGTTCTAAAAGTAGAAGATTTAAACCATCCTCTTCCTTTATTTATAAACCAATGCATGCATGTCAGATGCACATGTGCTTTAATTCTCAACCTAGTTTTCTTTAACCTTCTTTTGTTAATGGTGCCAGACTTGTAATATGGAAATAAAATTCTAGACTTGCTACTTGCTAGATTTGTCATAAAAAAACTGAAATAAGCTTTATTTTTTATAATATTCTATTTTTCATATTTTTCACTTCTAATATTATTTCCTGAACACTCAGATCCAAGTTTATGGCTTATCACCAGGTATTGACCTGGACTCAATATTCAATCACATTCAGTATGCCACCAAGTGCAGGTATTTACACCCTTGAGTTGTTTGTTTCCATGTGGCTTACACGTGTACTGAATTTTCCCAGATGGAACTCTGTTACATATGAATCTCTTCAATGTGCTCAAACAGTAGGAATAAACATGACAATGGTCCTGGAATAAAAATTAAAGAAAGAATATAGTGGACAATGATCATAATAAGATCAGTATCAATTATGCAACAATAGGAGCTGTATCAAATATGCTTCTAAATTTTCAGACTGTAATTATCATGTTTTTGAAATATATAATCTAAAAATTATTAAGGATAAAAGCATAGTTTCAAATCCTGGTGGGACATCCCGCAGGATGCCAGGATGGGGTATTGTTTGAAGCATCAGGATAGAACCATCCTGCCATATTCCCAAAATGCTGATCGGTGCATCCTGGAACATCCCTGTTCCAAGTGTCATGATAGGGTAGGATGACGGCACATCCCATTCCACAAAAAAAATGGAGACAGTCCCATCCTACGGGATTTAAAATCTTGGATGGAAGCGTATAAATATGCATACATAAAAAATATCTTAATATTCTAGAACATGAATTTGTAGGTAAGAAAAATAATAAGTTCTTGGTATCTGATAAGTGGTAAAAATATACTAATAAAAGTATTAAATTATAAAATAAATTAATCTATTTTTTCAGAAATTGATACTTTTGTTAATCTTATGCAGAAAAGAAGGCCACCAATATGAAGATCTTATTTTTCTGATTCAGATGAAATAAATTTCAAGCAAAACAGACTTTAAACGAGCTCGAAATTGAATTTAAAAAAAAAAAAAAGTTGGTCCGATTCAAACCGATTCAGAAAAATCGGCTCAGCAGACCGCCCGGTTCGACCGCACCCAGCAAACTGACCCGCTGATGCAATACTGACACCAAGCTGATGTCAGCATTTTTCGCAACGCACGGTGGACCGTTTGGAGGGCATTTCGGGGATTTCACATGGAAAAGTGCGCTCCGATTAGCTGAAGAATGCATCGGTCCACGCAACATCGGGCTCGCGCATGGTCTACAGAGAGCAATTTGAAAATTCTGTTTGATCCGACGGGCGCCTTTCGCTGGGATTTGATTAGATGGCCGAAATGCATGCACTAACGAACAGCAGATGCAGCTCCCAATCGAGATCCAACGGTTGAGATTTATCCCGACTTTAAAACTAAGAATCAGAGGCTTCTCTGTGCGCGATCTGACGGCCCAGATTTGATCTTCAAGGCTGATCCAACGGTCCAAATGAATTTCGACTTGATTTGGGATTTTAAGATGATTTTTGAGTGATTTTTGGATCGTTTGATCGACATCCAACGGTTAGAATTAATTCAAGACTCTTTTTGAGTTATTTTGAGAGTTTTAAACCTGATTTCAATAAGATTTCGATGGGGGAGATCACGCAAATTATTTAAAAGGGCTACCTGCTGTTGCCGAGAAGAAAAAAAAAGAGACAGAAAGAAAAAAAAGAGAAAAAAAGAAAAAGAAGAGAAAGAGAAGAGAAAGGCAGAAAGAGAAGAGAGATTTTTGAGAGAAAGAAAAGAAAGAACTTTTAATTTTTATATTCTTTTCTTCTTCCGATAATCAAGACATCGATCAAGGAGCTTCTCTTCTTCTTCACCAAGTTTTTCACACCAAGAGCGACGGACAATCAATTTCAGCAATCAAACAGTCTAATTTCTTTATGCTTTTTATTTTATTTGCTGTTTTTGAACTTATTATCATGAACTAAATTTTCTTTTACTAAGGCTAAGGTGTCGCCACTCTTTTGATGCAATATTCAGTATGATTTATTTTTAATTTTAAATTTTATTCATGAGGAGTATATAAATCTGATCTTAATGCTTTTAGATTACTGACCATCTTCTAATTGATCTGATGAACATAGATGTTACGGACCAAGTACATCTATGTTATTGCTTCTTGATTATATACCTTGTATTATGAATCAAATTAGAATTCATATGCATGTGGGAATTTTAATGCGCTTTGGATGCAGCGTATTTTAATTAGAGGATTTCACAAAACTTAATGCATTAACATTTATTTAAATTACATATGTACCAAAGGGTAATTAATAAATATTGATAATTTTGCTACGCCTGGACCAAAAGATAGTGAATAAATTAGGAGACTCCACCATCACATGAAATAAAATTAATCTAATAATCTGAATATTGTATTGACTGAGTTGGTGAACCGATTGCCTTAGTAATCCATTGCTCTTAAGTTTAAAATTCTAATAATTACACTCTCTCTATTTCCTTAAAATTTTTAATTATTTCTTTATTTTGTTCTTTAATTTCTTATTCTCATAAATCGATTTTCTAAATAAAGTATAGGAAAGAGCTTTTCAGTATTTGTTTTTCAATCCTCTAGGAACGATACTCTACTCATTTACTTTATTACTTGATCGACTTATGCACTTGCCATAGCTATAGATTAGCACGCATCAGTATCCTAAAAAAGATCATCAGAAATCAGAGCAAAGCAGATAGCTTGAGAAAATAAAGTGCAGGATACCTGCACTTGAAGAGACTCAATAAACTCCATTGCAGCATTACACTTGGCAGACTCTTCTGCAGCCAGAGAATTAGCACCTTTCGCCCTTTTTTCTGATTTCTGCAGTGCTGCATCTTGAATTTCACATTTATGTTTCAAATTATCAACCTACAAAAGGGGAATGCATTGAACAAAGTCTCTTATCATTTAACAAGGGAAAGAATGACAACACAACGTAGAATAAAAAATTAATAATGAAAATATTCTAATGCATACCTGTGCTTGCAACTTTAAGACTTCCTGGTTCAATAGTTCATTAGTCTTTTTTAGGCTATCAATGATACTTTTAGAGAACAATGGAGTTGCAGAACGTGGAGGACTTGGCTTCCGCGAGTACGGAGATGAGGGTATGGCATTGCCAGCAAGTGTAGGTGTTGATGTGGCAATTGGTCTTAAAGCAGTCTGAAGTGCACTCAGAGAGCTAGGAAAAGAAATATCTTTCAGCTGTGACAATGATGGAACTTGGGAAGCTCGGATTAAAGATGGAGTATCTGACTTCATTTCATTCCTGACTGATTTAACTTCAACAGATCTAACAGGTTCTGTAGTTGGTGACAAGAGAATCTTTGAAGCTCTGACTTCTCCCCTGTCTAGCCTCTCTCTACCATCAATGGAGCCACGGGGAATTATATTCCTCTTCTTAACTGTAGATGAATTACTAGCTTCTGATGCTTTGAGCTTTGAATAGCATGAATCACATACACGATGAGGTTTGCCTGGTGTTGGTGCCAGTGCGGCTTTTAGCACTTTTTTGGAACTACAAGCATGACAATGTACCAGGCCACAATTATAACAATTGTGTCTCTTTCTAGTAAACCCAAATGCTTGTCGACACCCTGAGCAGACAGACTGATCTGCACCGGATACCCACTTGTGAATGCAAATGCATGCCGTGAAATTTGAACCACAGGAAATACTTTTCACATGCCTATCTTTCAGTGCTTCAACAAGGGTAGGAGTTTTCTGATCTTCAACGTCTCCATGTCCCAATCTTCCATTAGCACCTCTTCCCCATGTATGCACTTCACTTCGTGAAGTCAGCACAGCAACATGATAGGCTCCGCATGAAATCTCTTCAACTAACTCACCAACCAATCTACCTTGCACCAAGCAAGGCAATCTTCCATCAGATTGCAGATTTCCCAGCTGGCCATAATTAGTACTACCCATTGTAAAAACACGTCCAGATGTAGTGAGGCCAACAGTAATAGTGTGTCCACAGGCTAGTTGATGGAAGTTGTAGTCAATAAGTGATGAGACACAGGTGGGGACCAACCGTGCCTCTTTGTCGCCATGACCCAAACGATTTTTATCTCCATCACCCCAGGTAAATAGCTTTCTAGAAATAACATTTACACCTGTCTGTCCCATTACCTCAACAAGGGCTGCAGTATGCCATATTCCACATGCAACCTTGATAGTTTTCAATCCACTCAAAGATCCAACTTCCTTAGGGTATGCAATGCTTTTTCGATCACCATGGCCCAAAACACCAAATGTTCCATCACCAAATGTAAATAATTTTCCATTTGAAGTAGCCAGTGCTGAATGCCATGTGCCACATGCAACAGACAAGACTTGAAGTCCTTCTAGAGGGCCAGAAACTCTTTTAGGAATCCAGTGGCTGACATCAGTGCCTTGGCCAAGAAGTCCAGCATTATACGCACCATCCCCCCATGTAAACAAGTCACCAGAAGTAGATATAGCACAAGTATGAAACTCACCGCATGCAACATAGTCCACATTTGACACTGCTAAAGTTTCAACTAAATGAGGTCGGCTCACATCTGTGTCAGTTCCATGTCCTAGCCGTCCACCAAATTCCTCACCCCAAGTAAATACCTCCCCTTGCCTTGTAACAAGAGCAGCATGTCTGAAACCGCAAGCAATCTGATGAACGTCTAAAACAACATTCGACTCTAAAGGTTTTGGAAGTAAGACATCTGTTCTTTGACAGAAGGAACTTGTACGCCCATCTGATAAGGTCCCATCACTCCATATTTCTCCCCAGACATAAACATCACCTAAGGATTCAATATCATCAGGTCCAGAACCTTGACTGGAGCAACTTGGTGCACTGGAAATACTAAGCCGACCAGCATCTACCGTACTTGTTCTCATATGCATTTTTGCACAGTCTGATCCCACATCTGATCTTGCTGAATTAATATAAGGTGCAAAAGTGCAAGAACTTTGGTCAAAACTACTGCAAGAAACCTCTACTGTTGCACCAAAAGGATGAGCATTCCGAACAGAATCTCCTCCATCCTAAAAAAAAAGATACATGAACTTATTTATGAACAATAAGATGAGTGCAATTTCAAACCTTAATTTGTTAATAGCCAACACATACAAGGTTATAAACAAAATAAAAGCAGATAATAGTTTTCCACAAATATGCACACAGATACAAATATATATTCATATAAGATGCAGGTATTTTTTTCTTGCATGCTCAAAATATATTAATAAGAAAAAAGTCCAAGTCACGGCCAATTAAGCATAAAAGTAAGACAATATAATCAATGGGAAGTGAGATCTGGAGTACTTAAGTGTTCGGTTTAAAAGTTTATGGTTACAGGAATGCTGAGAAGAAAACAAAGTTTTAATATGCATCCTACCCAATTTAAAAAGCTGATAAGAAAATCCACAAAATATAGCTGTTTTCACATTGTAAATTCCAAATTAATCACCTAGAATATACATGAAGCATGTTCGCTGCATGTGGAAGAAAAAGACAAGCTTGAAAGGAAAGCTGTCAGATAAATCCAACAATATGCCATGCTTCATATTCATGTTGGTCAGTCTTAAACAGACTATCATACAAAGCCAGCTATGGCATTAAATTGACAAGGAAAGATTCTTGACATCATTTGTAAATAGTAAAGATACAATTTAAAAACTTTTATTTCTTGAGTTATTAGGTTTGGTCAAATAGATATGCTTTGAAAAGCACATCCAAACCAATCTTTCAGTAGTCAGCCAAAAAATATATTAGCTTAATAACGAATAACCCTATAAATATGCATAACACAACTTCATAAGAATACATGGAACTGAAAAACCACCAAAAGTTTACATTGAAGATAAGAAGGCAAAACGGAAATTTACAAACCACTGTTACATAACAAAAAGATATCAAGTTATCAATGCCCCTTATTTTGTAGCACTGTAATGAATTGATGATTAAACTAGAACTCATTTTCCTTCGCATCATTAATCAAGCTAAATATGTTCAAGATGACAAATTATATTTGCAAAGCATTAAAAGAGAGAATAGCGAAGATGTGATTATAAATCCTAGAATTATACTAAGTGTCTAGGTTTCCATGGTTTGAAGTTTGAACACTGTCAACTTGGTATGCAGTGTGTGGTTTTAATTTGTATGTGGGGTGATCAAAGCACAATGCATAAAATTTGAACCTTGCAGCTAATAAAAGGGGTGTTTGGAGGTTATTATAACCCTTTAGAACCATAAGGCTACAATATCTATTAGTTACTATGAATTCAAAATAGCAATGCACAATCTGCATTTGAAGAACCATGTTGCATAGCTTAGAAAAAGAACAACATAGTAAGATTTTGGATTTTCTAGCTGATAGAAACAGAGGGCTCATCATATAGTTTTGATGTCTAATATTATTCCAACTTCTAAGTAATAATTTTAGGAAACTCCAAATTATCAAATTACTCTCCAGACATAAATGAAAGATCAAGGGTCTAATTGGTACACTCAGTCATTATTTAAAATGAAAAATTACCACCAAAACAAAACACTACGAATTATGTGACTGCAAATGGATTAGATGCAACTAATACTTAAGGAACATACATCAGAAAATGAAAATGCATCACCAGGTACATCAGTCCTAGTACGTCTGTGTTGGCCTTTAGAGATCAAAGCTTTGAGGGCTGTAAACCAGAGCTCAACTTCAGCTTGGTCTTTGCAAATCTGTACACAAGGAAAATCTAAAAGTAAACATAATTCAAACATGGATTTCAGTTTCATGAGAAATAATTAACAGCTATCATTTATAAGGACTCAAAATTCTTTTGACTAACCAAATCTAAGGACCGTTCACCATTCTTGTAAATAAGAGAAAATGACAAATAGTCTTTCTCAGGGCGTGCAAATCTCTTGAAAACGGCCTATAGAAAAGAAAATCAAGGAATAAACTTCCATCTATAACTGTAACTTGAACTTAGAATTATTACATTATGCAGATTTGACTGCATTGATTCAGAAATAGATTCAAATTAAAAATATCATCCAGTTCTTGACATGCTGCAACTTACAGTTCTCTGTCCAGGAATGATTTTCAAGACAGAAGCTAACTTAACACTCTTTTCCTTTTTATGCGAAAACCAAATCAGTGTTGTCCCATCCTGTGATAGTATCAAGAAAGCCAATGAACATCAACTACTTATGGAATCTAAACACATGTCCAGTAAGGATGCTTGTAATTTAAATTTAGAGAAATAACTCGGAAGTAGTATTTCTACTAATAGCTTTTTAATCATGATAAAAGCACCAAAATTTTGAACTTTGTGCGAGATGGAAAATAATTTTGGAAAATTCCAAATGAATTCGTAGCAATTGTATCACATTACAGCTTAAGAAAACCTAGCATTGGGACGATGCAAACAAAGCATATGGTACAGCAAAGTTACTTTCATGGCTATTCATCCCAATTTCTCATAAAGTACTCATGAAAAGAATAAACAGAGCTCACCCTAAGGAATCATTTTTACATGCAGAGAAACTAACTTCCCAGAAATTGTAAACATGATGTGATACTTTTTCCTGTTTCTTTAAATATTAACGAGACATCCTAAAATAAATATCAGCAAAGACCAAAAACTATCAAACAAAATTAATGATGCTGATGACTAGCCAATCCTCAATGCTTGAACTCAATAATCTAAAGGGAAAGAAAAACTTCCTCCAACATGAGAACGTAATAACATTCTATGATGCTTATCCAGTTGACAAACTTCACAATCCAAATACATCGCTGGCTCTAGAAAAGGAATCAAAAGTTTGAGAATTCTTAGATAAGATGACTGAATCTTGTATGCTGTTAATATGGAGAGAGACTTGACCACCATGCTACACCTACATAAACATCACAATCTGTAACTGGGATAATATTATCAATTCATCTCACAGCAACCACCAAGCTTCTTGGTCTTTAGATCCCAGAATAAAAAAAGGGATGGGTGCAAGGTTGAACATACTGGTTGACATCAAAGTCATGGAAATTTCAGGATATCAGGGGCAGAAGGCAGTGTTAAAGAAAAGATCAGGGGGAAAAAAGGATCTCTCCTCAGGGATGCTTGCATCTCATCTATTACTCACAATAGATTTTATTGCTTTCACAATCCTAGAGATCTTTACAACATATTAATTAAGGTTCACCATTTCAGAATCATATCCCATACCAATGCTATACTATTACAGTATTGGTATGCCTAGTATAGGGGCCAGTTTGGTGTACCGAGTGTAAGTATTCCCTCCATACCATGTACCGATGCATACAGTATGGTCGATATGCATCAGTACTGACCGGCGCAGCAAAGCTTAATTATTAATAGATTTGCTAAAAAAAGAGAGAGAGAGAAAAAGATGTTCTAGTAGCAAAAAACACGAAGAGACATGCAATGCTTACAGTCAGGTAGAACTTCATTGATCTAACACTGTATTGTAGCTACAGGCCTGCAATGGTGGTAAGCAGACATAAGTCACAACTCCATGAAGTGCCACTACAAGCCCAGCCATGCATCACCATTCTGTTTATTCTATTAGGGCATCCAACCATAGCTGGATAGAGGATCAAACTGATCCTAATGACTGTAATAAATATTCTACAGTATAAAATACTAAAATGTTTGCATTATTGAGCAAGAAAAGATTAAGTGATTTAGGCTGTGCCAAGTCCATGGTACAAGAGTCAACCATACAGGATATCTTCTCTGAGATGAAAACACTTAAAAAGACAAGAGGGGCCTTCCATTAGAATAATGAAAAGATACAAGCATAGTGGATTCCCTGGCTAAGACCCACCAGGAAGCAATAACCTTTTTTTTTCACTAGGAACTCTATCGGTACATGAAATTTAATGGAGGTTTTTGTCCATTGAATCCACTTGTCATTGGGTACTATTTGCTGAAGCAGAAGAATGAGAAAGCTCCATCCACATAATTATAGATCCACAAGCCTTTCCAACATCGGAGTCAAACAAACTAGTACCATCAACAGTATCCTCTATTTTGCTAGAACTTCTGAAGCAGTTCACAAGATTCACAAATGTAAATTCTACTGTGACAATCTGTATGCCAAAAGTTTTGTAGTAAATTTGCGAATAAAGTTGCAGAATGCTATAACCTTGTCTTTCCACCATGCCTCCTAAGGTTCAACTGAATCATTATTGACCCAAAGCAGTTTTTCAAACAAAATCATAGATACTTTCTTTGATATATATCCAGCAAAAGATGTTCTTCTGAAAAATGTTCGGGCCTTGGGGATCTATATTTTGAGTTAGACATTCATGTGATTTAGTAATATCCTTTATGAACCAACCACTCAAAATAATCAGTGTAAGGAATACTAAGGTGTACCGAAATGATTTCTGAAGCATTCAGCTATAAATTTCCAATCAACAAGTTTGGTGTTCCAATACTAGATTCTCTTAATTGTGCTCTTTGACATTCTGTAAGTCAATTTCTTAATTGGGGATAGCAATGCTTAACCATTTAACCCATTCAACTCTTTTCAACCAATTGTAGATTGGGTTAGATTTCCTATTTAATAAAATGGTCAGGTTTGTGTCTGGATTTTTGAACCATTAATAAACAGGTCAGGTTTGGGTTGATAGATTTTTGAGCTATCTTGTAGCTGACCTGACCTGATTGTCACCCCTATACTTAATCTAGTATACATGCAGCCTTAATTTGATTGCAACCTAGTTGCATGCTGACCTAATGTCATTGTAAAGTTGAACCTCATTATCACATCTTGAACCAAGAGATGCATATATAGGATCATCAATAAGATGCAAAGAAGATGTAACTTGAGACTTAGCCGATCCCTAAAAGTTTTTCTTCACTCCAAAATAATAAGAAATGTGAGAAACACCTTGAATCCTTATTTTTCTCTTTTATAAAGAGTTTCCTTTTTTTCTCTACAGGTACTTTTCTTCTTTAAACTAAAAGATAGGGGAGGCTGTCAAAGTTCATAGGAAGAGTGAAGCTCCAAGTTTTTTGCAAGCCATTTGGGAAAGGACTGAGGCCCAGAAAGGTCACAACAAGGAGAGAAGGTATGATTTTTCAATTCAATGATTGCTGAAATGCTTCACCAACCTCCTGCAGCAATAACCACAAGCTCTCATGTAAAGGTCCCAAACACACTTAAGCTTTGATACCACCATAACTAGGGAAATGCAGAAATTACATATCTCATTAGTGCGACATGTATCGCATCAGGTATGGTCATTTTCATGGTGAGCATAAGCTGCAAAGATGAAGAGAAAACTAAATATAATGTTGAAGACCAGATGCAAAGATTAACAAAAACGATATTTGCATGGCACATCTGAAAAATTAAAGAAAACTTGATTTCAAGATAGGAATTTATCGAGGGCATTTAAGGCAATGGATCAAGTTCCAGTAAATCAGTTGTAAATGTTTCCTTGAACCACACCATCTATTCAAGTGGTTATCTAGCGGCTAGATTAAAACCAAGAAAGTTGAAAAAAATAAAACAATATAGAGGTGATCTTCATAGTCCCAATTTTTTAAAAAAAGGAAATACTGGAATATATACCTTATATTTGAAAAGGCATGACCACTTAAATCATATTACTCTGAAAACCTGAGGAAAATTATAACTCACACTGGATAGTCTGAATTGACGAACTTTGGGCTTTCCTTTCCGACTATACTTGATTAATTGGCTACCTTTCTTTAAAGCAATAAGGGCCTTCAAAATAAAGAAAAAATAGAGTAAGACTTGAGGATCCAAATCATCCATAAACTGTGACAATTGATTTCTAACAATTACAAAAAGATGAGCGAACCATTTGGTGCCAAGAAGATAAACAAGTTCAAGTTTACAAAAAAGCACATGCAAAGCTTTATCGAGAAAAATAAAAAATGGAAAATATGTTAATGATCAAGCATGAGTGCAATATAGAACGTCAATATAACTTTTCAGAAGAATATTGCTAGACACAAAGCAAGGTTGTGAGGGGAGGTCGTACTGTGTTTGAACTTGAAAAACTAATGAAACCTGTCCGTTATATAATACTCCACTCATGCTACATATTATGTCAGAAAGCGATCAAGAAAGAGAGAACATCTAGCAGAAGTTGGTGAGTTCAGCAATTCATGAAGCACCACACCTAACAGATAACCTACATCATTCCATAGCTTGACATTTTGCCACATCGCTTCCTTAAAAGCCATCCAATGAAACCACAAACCAAGCTGTACATAGTTATTTTGGGAAACATAACTTGACTGTAAGCATCTAAGGTACACCACAGCTTTAATATTTCAACTATGGATCAATTTGCCAACTTTGCCTCCATCTCATCATCATTATTATTAGAAAGCTAACATGAAAACCAATTTGCATCTGCATGCACTACTTTTGGTTGTCTATATACAGTAGATATTCTTTTAACATTCAAAAATGACAATTTGATTTCAACAAAAATTAGTTTCTAAGGCATACAAAAGGTAAGCGCTGCTTGAAAGTAAAAAAGCCTTAAGGATGTATGCAACTCATGCAAAATGTTCACATGAAATGAATAACGTAAATTAGGTAACATGCTTTCATCGTAAATTCTACAACTTCAAATATATGATATGTTAAGAAGCAATTTATGAGCTTGGATGATACAATGGGTGAAAACACAAATCAGAAGAACATGAACTCATGTCACGAATATCAGCTTGAACCATAGTTTATTGCACCAATGTACTGCAATACAAGCCAATTAATACTACTCATACATGACTGGTACCTTCTATAAATATTGTGCATGTGTCATACAAGAGCACACAGTTTTCATTGATACCAGTTTCTTGGTCCATACTTGCTTTTATTTTAACTTTCAAGGTCAGCACTCAGCACCTAACGTTCATTCCTCTCTCGTTCTAGGACATATTTTCCGTTTGGTCCATAACAGACCCTGCATTGGCTCTTGTACCCACATGCGGCATGGAGTTACGACGTGGACAGCCAACTTGCAATGATCGTTGTCAATACCATGATGCGTTGGATTGCCAAATCGATCGAGAACAGCGAATCACAAACTAGAAAGAAAACAAACAATTCAAAGCGTGCACGGAGACGGAGAGACCTGCTCGAGATCACGATCAGGATTCCCATAATTAGGTAGATCGGCCATTCCATCTGAGAGAGCTCTTGTGTGGGGCCCACCGGAAAAGCATCAGGCAAGCGGGCAGAGAGTCCGGCAACCCCGTCTCCATGGATGATGAGGACAATGACGAAGAGGATGATCACAATGATGATGATGATGCGCCTCCTCTATGCCAAGGCCTATCATTAATTCTCCAATGACGATCAGATCCGAACCTGATGAATCCGAATTCCGAGCAAGTCATCGTCTCTTTCACCCCAAATTTCAACATGATTTAAACAAGAGGAAGAAAGAAGTAACGGATGCACTCACGAGAAGGTATGGATCCGGGAAGCCCCTTTTGTACGCATTCGAGTCCGAATGCTTCTTCTCAGAAACGAAACGGAGCCGTATCTGCGCTCTGACAAAATCGCAAACAGAAGGAAGGAGGAAAATGTATAGGAAAATTTACGGGACAAGGAAAAGAAATTATTACGACGGAAAACAACAATAAATTCATAGCTTGTTACTTGGATAGCGTTTTTCCTTCTTGTCGCGGGAAAGTTGGCGTAGCTGCGCTTCGTCGCCTGACACGTTTGAAGAATCGAGGATTGCGGGCAGATCCCATGCAAAGCGAGATGCAGGAAACACATCTACTAAGAATTCATCTTCTGCAAACGGTTTCTCAAATGGCAAAATATATGATACGAGGTGAACGATCAAAGTGCATGAAACTGTGCTCTATTGCACACGATACAACCAAGCATATACCGTCCATGCAACACCGCCCTACAGACACGTCAATGGTATTCAACAGTATGAACGTGGCAGTGCCTGGCTCCATCACATACAGGATGTTGTGCAATTCCACGTAGGACATTATATTCCACTCCATGCCTCAATAGCCAGCCTATAGTTCTCCACGACACGTACTGCTTGAGGGCTGAATATGCAAGCATTGGAAAAGAACCAGGTAATTCGTGCATTATTAAATCAGTTTTCCTCAACTAAAAGATTGCTATAGCCATATTTCGTGTCAGCCTCATGGACAACTCTATTGCTCTAATGTTGCCACAAGTTTTCTTAAAATTTGTTTGAGGATATCGCGGCTTTTGATCAAAATAATTTTTAGTATAAAATATATTTTGATGTCAAAAATTGCTTTGAAATAAAATAATTTTTTGTTTGATTATCAACATCCTAAAACTATTCTAAGATTATAAAAATAATTTATTATATTTTTAATTAATGGATCCAAAAATTATTTTTAAACAACAAAAAAAAATTAATATCTAAAATAATTCTAAAATTATTTAGATATAAAATTTATTATTCTATTTTTTTCTCATTTTTAATATTTTTTATAAATTATCCACTAACTTCTTTTTAAAAAAATTATTTTCATATCATTCGATGTGATGGAGATGAGCGAAGATTAATGAAAAAAATAATTCTGATATATAAAAAAAATATGATGTAAATGCAAATGAGAGGAGATTAATATGAAAAAATAAAAAAGAAGAGATGTAAAAAAATTAATAATCCTCAATATCAAAAAAAAGGATGTAGATAAAGATGAAAGAAAATTGATTGAAGATGAGGATGGAGATGTAATTTATTTGAGAGAAAAAAAATTCTAATATATAAAAAAAATCGAACAAAAAAAAGACAATGAAAACGAGAGAAAAGATACAATGAAGATGAGAAGAGATTATTAATTATGTAAGAACATAAATGAGAAAAAAATTAATAATCCTACAAATAAAAAAAAATAGACGAAAATAAGAGAATTAATTAAGCATATAGATGAAGATAAAATAAGATTAATTTGAAAAAATTCTAAAAAATTTCTGATAAATAAGAAAGTAAGGAAAAAAACACCAGCGAAAGATATTGAGAGGATAGCATGGAGAAGATCAACTTTACATAAACCATATTTTAAAGAATCTTAAAAGCGATCCAGAATTATTTTAGATTGTAACCAAACATTCCAAATCCCGCTTTAGATCCCAAATCACTTTTAAAATTTGCAAACAACACCCCTAAACATGCACTTAATCCTTCAACACAGCTTTCACCTATACCAAATTCAGATCGAATCTTAACTATTTTGTACCTTCTACCTAGATTTATATATGGGGCTTACAACCAACATTCTTTATCGTCCAACAGGACTGACATCACATTCGTCCAGATCAGGGCCAACCCATTTGAGAATGGATTGATCTACTGCCTCCAATCATACAGGGTAAATACTCTTACAGAATAAACATAATTTTATGACACCTCAAGGGCTAAGGAGGCAAATGACAAGCAGCTTAAAAAAGTACAGATGTTAGTTTTGTGTGAGGTTTCAAAATGACAGGTTCAATAAATAAATTTTGTTGCTTTCCAGCTGATATTGGATTCGCTTTCTACTCTTCCCAAGTAGCATGAAGCTCGATGAAGACAAGTTCCATGACAGCTTCATGATAACAGCAGCTTGAACAATTATTGCAAGGGGTTTTATGATCACTTACGCATGCAAGAATAACTGACAAGACATCACCTGTCATCAAAAGATTAGTGCTGCAGAGTTTGCCAGCCACAGAAATAGCCAGTTCAACACTCAACCACGATATTTCCATGCAATGAAAGCCCAACAATTGCACCTGAATGAGATCAAACTCAGCTGCAGCATATAAGAGTACAGCCTATACTCAAAAACAGGCAGCCACCTAGGGAAGGTGCCTTTTCCTATATATAAGAACAGACATGGGACTAAGAATAGCTCTAAATTTTGACAACATGCTAAGTTTTAACGGCCTGCAGAACACCTGACAATTTTCTTCCAAGTTATCACCGGTAGTATGATGCCATGATGTAGAGCAAGATCGATGTTGCTGTCGTAACAAACAGCTCCTGTTGAGCCGAACAAAAGATCATCAGGGCAGCTGAGTTATATGAGCATTAAATGCATATGAATATAGCAGAATTGAGCATAAAGTTCTGCATATTAAGGATCATATACTATGTATATGATTACACTTGATAATAATCATGATAATGATCATTAGGGTATAGGACTTCTATGATGACTTAGAATCTCCAATCAGATTTCATGATAGATACCTTAGTCTCCTTCTAGTTGTATTTTGGACAACCGAACTTGTATGCTTGCTTTCATGTTTTGATTTTTAAGCTTGGAGAATTGAAATTTCATTACCGAACACTAGCTTGTGGTTTAATATCTTTATGTAGTACGATAGTTCATACTTGGAAGTAGTACCATAATAGTTATTTCATAGCAGCTTATTATCTCATTATATTTGACCTTTTGATATTTTACATGCCATGTCTTTGCTTCTTCTATTTGTATTTATGATTAAAATTGATAACTCATTATTACATGCGTCTAGGTTCATTATTAAATGTATGCTTATTTTTTTGTGCCTCACTTCATCCAGGCACAGACCTTGCATTGCGCCTTGTGCTTACACTCCAAGAGTCCATGGTGCCTTGAGCCTTCGACAGTGCAGTTTCTACCCTCTAGTCCAACTATCAATTTTCACCAACTAAGAATTTGCAGGTTTCACAGCCCTTTCACAAAAATTCACCTTTCAGAAGGTCTAACTCTTCCATGAGAATTTTGCCACCTTACTTTTCTCTTATATTAAATATTCTTCTCTTCCTGATGCTAGTGAACGCATGCATTTTTGCAAGACAAAGTTCTGCAGTTAAGCCTCTCCTAGTATTACACCTCCGGATCTCTACTTGCCTTCCTTTTGTCTATTAGGACAAATAATCTACAGATACACATATTATCCAATATTGGAAGACAAATTAGTTATCTTGCTTAGACTTGTTATTGCTGTATCATAAGATATGGAAAACTCAAAATGATTAACGTCCCATTATCTTTATATTCTTAAGTCCAATCCATCACTTTCCCTCTACCACTCCTTACCATCGAAATCATCAATTCTCTTACCCCTCTAGAATTCCATGCACTGATCCATCCATCCCTTTTCTAAAAATGTTTGCATCTGCATGTGTAAGCGGTGCGTGCATGCACATGTGCAATGTCTATCTGTCCACTTATGATGATTAAGTAGTTAGCATCCTGCATATCATATCATATTCTTGTCTGAATTTGGAGCTCGGCCAGATCCAATCCATGGACAGTCCTAATCCTAGTAGCTTGTATATATCAGCCATATTTGATCTGGTAAAACTATGTGCATATATGAAACAAAAAGAAATATCTAGACCCTATTTGATATTGCTTTCTGTTTTCTGTTTCTGTTTTTTAAATACCCAAGAAGAAAATCAACTAGACTGCATAACAGGTAAGACAGTACCACTTTGTTTTTCTAGTTTTGTTTGTAAAGTCTGTAGCTCTTCTGGTGGCAATGATTTATTGCAAAGAATATCAGAAGTTTTGTGGAAATTCCATCTCCAACATCAATCTTCATGTGGTATTTCACAGATTCATAAAGAACCTAAATCACAGACAATAGTGATACAAAACAGGCCCTCAAGCAATCACCTGGTTATTGTAAAGAAAGAGAGGAATATAATGACCTAGAAACTCGATCAGGTTAAGTAGTCCAGTATAACCCTGCAACACCATCAGTGGATCAAATCAAATAAGATGAATGAAAACTAAACTAAAAAAAGGAAAACCAATGAGTGTGAATTTACTTTTCTTGAAATGCAATTAAGAATCAATATACAAAAAAAAGCAACTAAAATATTTGTCATTCACATACCAAAGATGAAACAGCTATACACCCAAAAACCAGTGAAAGAGAACGAAGTAGTCGCTTTCCCATACGTAATGCCCTACCTTCATCCTCACCATCCTCCTGCAGCATAGAGCCATTTATGCTGGTAAATTCAACTGCAATTAGCTTAATTGTATAACCATAAACTTTCTATTTTCTAGGTGCATTAAAAAAAAAAAAAAAAAAAAAAGTTAAAGTTTGTAGTACTAACCAACAAATACTGCTGTTTTATAAACTTATACTGCATACTGGCAAATCAGGGGGGACAAATTTGTTTAACCAACTGACAGCAATCCACATATGATAAGTTCTTCAATCTTGTGACTCTCAGTCTAATGTGTATCAATCAACAGCTTATGACGGACAAAAACAAAAGTCCTTAACAGGGATATCCTCAACCTAATGTCTATTGATAAATGACTCATCAGAAACAAATCAAAGCTCTAACAGGTCCTACATTACTAGTTTTGTATTACTCACAGTAAAAGTTGGAGATACTGCTGGTTCAAAAGATTTCAATTTCTCAAATATTCGGTAGAAAAAAATGAAAGCTAGAAACTGCAGAGGCTTCCATTCAGCACTGCGTTGGATAAAAATCCAAATTGTCTGCAGTATGCATAGAGATAAATAAGTTGTTAGTTAACAGATATGTACCATATTGTGCTCATATCAAACTAAAACAATGAGCTACAAACATATTCTACCAATTTAAAAAAAAAAAAAGGAAATTTATAATCATTATCCTATAGATGAAAAATATTTTAAGCTCTACAGCTGCTTGGTCATTCCCATGAAGTTATATTTATAAATGTCTTCATCTGCAGACTATTAGATGAACTATTGATGAAGTGCCAGTTGAATTTCATGGTCAAAGATGAAGTCTTAATCCCATAATGTTAAAGAAGTAAAAGGATTTATACTGCAAACTCACTTTAATACATAAAAGTTAGAAATAAAGCAACATTAAACCGTATCACCACCGAAGATGAACATGATCACAATAGCAATTGACATGCAGTAAATGAAGAATTGGTAGCTGGCCCATGGATGAAATCAAAGAACATCACATGATGCCCACCACTAAGCTTCCCAAGAACAGGTTAAACTTATTATATTAGACCCAAAAAGAACCAGATTCAATGGAGTTGCAGGGTAAAATATAACTCAGTTAGTCAGATTTCTACAGGTAGCATTGGTAGATATAGGTTTCAAAAAGAGAAGAAAGTGTAACAAAAATAGAGATGCGCAAAGAAGTAATTGCATGAAATTATTTGATTATCCCCTGATAATGACAAAATTGAGAAAAGAGTACTCTTTTCTCTGGCAGCTGTCCAAAAGCAATTCCCAGTATGACGAAGACATGATATAAAATCATAAACATATTTTCCACTGTAAAACATAGTAGTTTTCTTCATCTGAACGCAGATTCCTGAATCATTTTTTTCAACTGCTGGCATGATTGATGCAACTGCTGAAATTTGATTATAATGCAAAATGGAAAACCAGCCATGGCGAGAAAGAAATTCAGATTGCCAAAAACAAAGAAAAGGATTCGCATTCACTTGTACAAAACATATAAAATTTATTATATAAAAGTGTGTTATAACTTATGTATGAATGATAACATTTGTATGCTGTTATTTTGATATTTTAATTTCATATCAGCTCTCCAAGCAGGTCCATCATCTGCAAATCTTGGAAAATTGACCAAAAAAGAAAATTATGTATTTTTTGCTGGAACAAAACGTGTCATGCAACACAGTCCTAGGTGCTGGTATTGATCTGGCACAGGCCATTGATGAAATGAAACAGTTATAACTGCTGACCCCTCATCTTTATGAGTAAAAACATATGTGAAAAGCCCAGTGAACAATAAATTCGATTATCATACAACCATCAATCTTATCCAGAGAAAAAAAACATTAAAACAGTATATAACTAGAAAATCCTACTTTTACAAATTCAGAAAATCTTACAAATACTGCAGATATTGCCATATTTATGCGCATGTCTTTTACACTAGACCTGGAATACCTGCATACCAATGATGCCAATCATATATACATGAAACTGTTCAGGCATAGAAGGAGGCAACTTCAATTTTCTTAGAACTAACAAAACTAAAAGCATAAGCATTTAGGAGTACAATAGACCATTAATAACAACACAGAGAGTACCCAGAACATGAGTTTTTAAGATTGCAAGAATGCCACCATGTATAAGAATTAGCCATCAAAATAGATTAAATTATTCCTTGCAATCTCTTTGGAAGAAGAGAATCACACATTATATTAATCTATACTACATATAAACATGACAGTTTTGAAATCAGAGAATATTCCTTCTTGATTCCATCTACTATTTATTCGAAGAATACCCCTATTGTTTATATTACAGAAATACAGTAATTATCCCTCTAACTTTCTCTCCCATGACAAGCTCTCTACCTCCTTTTCCAATAAAATCGCTCCCAAACAGACTGGACCCCTAAATATATTGGACTCTATTGCTTTCACTTCTCTCTTCCATTCAACGTGCATTGCATGTGCCCAGTTGCTAGTATATACACCGACATGTACATATATTTTGGTATTGTTAGTACTTGTGATTATAAGATACAACAACTCTTAGCCCTGTTGCTTGGTTTCATTGTTCGGTGGATGGTCAAAAGGAGAAAATAAACTATCCAAGCCTTAAGGTTAACAAAGAAATATAAAAAAAAAGGCATGACATAGAGTGAGAGAAAAATGAAAAAGTTTCTTTCTGCTGAGAGTGAGAGACATTAAAAAGAAAGATGTAATCACCAATATGATGCGTAGAGTTGACTGGTTCTTGAAACTTCTCCTATGCTTAAGCATGCTAGACATTTGTGTATGCATATATATATATATATATATAAACTAGTCGAAGACCCATGCGTTGCGCAGGCAAATTATTACGATTGTAATTATTAAAATTTTTAATAATAAATATTCATAATAAATATTTTTATTTTTTAATATTTTATTTTATTTTATTTATTTATTATATATATTATATTTTTATTATTTGATAAAATAATATTTTAATATTTTTCTTATTCTTTCTTTTTGTTCTCATCCCTTCTTTACACCCATCGATGCCACTCCATCACGGCTTTCCTTCTCTCTTAGCAAACACCAATCTCGATCGCAGCCCTGCCCTCTCTTCTTCTCATATCTTCTCCATGCCCGCCGATGCCCACCCCACCACTGCTCCCCTTCTCTCTCGGTAAACATTGATTCCAATCATAATGAAAAAATTATTAATATTTATTATAATTAATATTAAAAATATTTAAAAATATTAATTTAAAATATTTTTACTATTAAAAAATATTTTATTATTAATTTTAAAAACTATTTGTATAATTATTAATATTTTTTAAAAAATTATTTTTTAAAAATATTAATATTTAAAAATAATATTTTATTATTAATTTTTTGAAATAATTTTTTTTAAAATAATTTTATTATATAAATATTTTAAAATTATTAATAAAAATATGATTTTTAAAAAATATTTAAAAAATCCAAATTTCTTGGTAAGTGAAGTTATAATCTTATAATACTGCTAATTAAATAATAATATTTTATTAATAAAAAATTAAATATTTTATTTTTTCTTTTTTCCCTCCCTATATAATAAAATAATATTTTATTATTAATCAAATAATGATATTTTATTTTTAATTAATAATAAAAATATTTTATTATTAATAAAATAATAATAATCTATTATTTAAATTATTATTAATAAAAATATTATTTTTGATAAAAAATAAAAATATTATTTTATTAAAAAAGCTTAAGATCAACCCACCCACATATTATTCATTTTTTAAAAAATAATATTTTATTATTATTTTGAAAACTTAATTAAATATTTTATTTTATTTACTTTTTATTTTTTATTTTTTTTCTTATTTTTAAGCATTAAATTTAAAATAAATAAATTTAAAAAATATATATATATATATTTAAAAAATAAATAAATAAACTTCATTCCTTCCCTCCAGCCACCGTCACCAGCGGCCCCCGCATCGCCCTCCCCCTCCATCCGCGCCTCCCTCCCCTCCGCCCCCGCTCCATCTCCCGGGTACTCGTCGCCATCGCCACCCCCACACCCCGGCCGGCTCTCCGCCGTCAGTCACCACCGACAACCGCGCCACCTCCTCCGTATGCTAAAAAATAAAAAAACTAACCTCCCCCCCCCCCTCTCCCTGTCGCACCTCGACACACCCCCACCACCGCTGCCCACCCGCTCCAGGTACCCCATCACCCCCACCCCCTCCATTGCTACACCAAAAAAAAAAAAAAACCCCACCCCTTCCCTCCCACCGCTTGCATCCCCCTCCCTCCATCCTCCGTCTGATCCCCACTAATGGGCGTCCCCCAGAGCCGATCCCACGGGCAAACCACCGCCATCGTCAGCAGTAGCAACGGCTTGCCGCTCGCATCCCCCTCCCTCCATCCTCCGTCCCCCCCCCATGGGCATCCCTCGGAGCCGATCACCACTGGTAATCACCGCTGTCATCAGCAGCGACGGCGGCTGCCTAGGCCTTTTGAAACTGCACTTGGAGGGCGGCGCTTTGGCCTACCATGCCAAAGACTCCGCCTTGAGGCGAGCAAGCCACCCCTCGAGCTCTATCCCCCGCTTAACCGCCTGGTCCATCGGAGTGATTGAGGGTGGGGCAAATGAGGGCGGCATTAGCGGGGTTGACGACCATGGTGGGCTCCACGTCAGGGCAAGCGGCGAAGACGCGGGCAAGGTTGGATTGAAGGCGAGACGACAGAAGGAGAAAATTATAAATAAAAAAAAAGTAAACACATGGCGTATTAAGAGGGTTTTGGCTGGCTGAGTTGGCAACACCACAGTATCCCTCCACAGCCTTTTATTATATATATATATATAATATATATGATGATGGTTTTGAAATTAGGAAATATTCTTTCTTGATTTCGACTGTCAATTTTATAGCAAAAATACGTTTCTACCTATCCTAAAAATTATAATAATGAGCCCACTTTCTAACTCACACATGCCTTTTTCCCTTGTTTTCCAACCAAATTGACCCCTTTCATAAAACTCTGAATCAGATCAAACTCCATCTCTTCCTCTAATCCGACTCCCATATAGATTGGATTCTTTATTCAACTTCTAAACTGATTGAACTTTATCACATTCTCTTCTCTTTTCCCTCCGATGTGCATTGCACATGCCCACTTGATGGTAGTTTATGATAAGAAGGTTAGGATGTAGAAGAACCTACACTAAGACTGTAACTACGATAATTGTAAACACAAAAAATTTCATCCATACCAGTTTACCTAGCTTTAAGAATAGTTTGTACTTTGTGGTCAAATATTTCTATCGAAAACATAGTTCCAACATAAACAGGGTCTTTAAATCTTTTTCTGCCATCTAGACATCCAGCTCTCTCCTCCCAGACTGCTCAAACCAAAGAGCCAGGTCCCAAGTACCATCTTTATCTTCTGTAGTAGCAAAACTAGAACCTCTTCATTGGTTCTCCGTGACTTCATTTCCGCTGAGGGCTCTCTGAATGTAACTTGATTCTATGTTCATATTTTTTTTCACACATCAAGCTCAACATCTTCATTGATATTATGTTCATCATGTGACTGCCATAATGCCCAGAATTCTGATTTGTAAGGGAAGCATGTACACAGGTAGCCAAATAACAAATCCATTAGAAACCTATCGATTGAAATGGTCAATAACAGTGACAACAACAATAGAACTCTTGTGATCCAATGAAATAAGAGGAAGGTAACTTTCTAAACCTAATTAGAGTTCATATCAAGCAATTCAGCATTTTAGCATACTCAAACAACTTTATTTAGTGTTCCATTTGGCATATATAAAGTTATTTTCCTTTTTTTTGTTATGAAGATTTCTTTGTTTTGGCAATCATCATAATTATTAGTTTTAGCTTTTAGAGAGAGTGAAAAAAATGTAGTAACTTTATTTCAAGATATATTACATACGAACAACTTTAAACTGCTAGGGGATTCAAGAAATATCATGTGTGCATCGCAAATCTAGACAGACATCACAGCTTTAAAAATTGAAATGTCTAATCAATTTAACTCATTATAAATTAAATAGAATGATCACTATGAAATAGCCAGATTTATAGTGAAGAACATTGACTAAAACAAAATGCCCATTAATCAGTTTTTAAATCGGCTTATCTTTGTGCCAAAACTTCAATTTGGTTGCACTAAAGAATGATAGGAGCAATTTTCAGATCCTCCAGAAATAAAGCTAGCATTTGAGATTGTCATTCCATAGGCTGAGAAAGATACATTACATAAAACATACTATTTGCAACTTATTATTGACTAAGGTAATAAGTTCCTTAACTCTTAATTCTAATCATGCTTATCATGATTGCAGCTCCCATCTAGAAAATGCCTCTCATGTTTCAGACTCTTTTATGCACATCATTATTATCAATTGCTCTTCTAGTCATTACATTTCAAAACAACATCAATTTCTTTTTGTAAAAGCAATAATTTCTTAATTAGATCTTTTTCTTTGGTGAAAATAAATAGTTGAATGAAAAAAGAAGAATTTTTAAAAACCCTTCTTTTTTGCATTTCGAAATTATTATGAATATCAACTGAGTCAGCATTTGGATTATTGGAGTTATCGTATGATTAGTTTAGGGTTTACCTTTTCAACCATAGGCATTATTTGTGGAGCAGCATGGGCTAATGAAGCATGTGAATTGGTTTATTAACCCAGAGTGCAAGATACAAGCTGAAATCAAGAGATTTAGGATTCTGAAAGAGCGATAGCCAGGATTCCAAAAATGTTTGCTAATATGCAATTAATATGGGGAATATTTGAGCAAATTCCCTGGAAGAAAATGAAAGGCCAAATCTATCTGCTCCATATATCTCTCTTTAGCATAATCAACATTACAAAAAAAGGGGAGGGGGGGGGGGGGGGGAGGGGGGCGCAGAACTCCTACAAAAGAACAAATTGTCAAGATCTGTAGTCATCAATCATTTTTACAACTTAGCAGCTCAACCAATGAATTGCAACTGATTATTAATTTATAAATTAGTTCATTTTGCAGCAAATATCATCAGTGTAGAACGGATATAGATGAAATAATCAGAATGAGACTATAGCATTTAAATAATTTATCTACCTCTTTAACACTTGGAATGAGTAATAAGAAATTTTCCTAATGTTATACATAAAGAAAAGAATACCTAGGCCCCCATGGAACGATAGGTTGCTTATCAGCATACTTAATATCCTTTGACACCTGCATAATAGAATATTTATTAAACATATATGTGGGGGAAATTGTAAACATAGGCAATCAAAAAAATTGCCATATCCCTGTCAATTTATTAACAATCGCTATCGAAAAATATCAAAAGTTGAAAAAGGAACTTCTAAGTACAGGGTATCATACGTCTCTTAACAAAAACTTATATAAATTGACATCCACCAAGAAAGAGTTTTTAAAAAAAAAAAAATCAATTTGGTTAATGAAAATCTAAAAGAAATACCAAGACATTGGCATGATATATGTACCAAGTAAATTAGCCGACAAATACACACACGCACGCATGCACACACACACACACGTGTGTGAGTGTGTGTGTGTGTGTGTGTGTAATGCATAACAAGATCCCCAGCATATGCTACGAACCAAGCATTCATTTTGCATCAAAATGACCTATAGAGAAATACAAACTGCAAATATTTATTTTCCTTCAAACATGCTATTTTAACTGCATCCCGTGGATAATGAAAACATCAAAGATCTAACCCATAAGGCCATGAGAAAATTATGAATGGTCAAAAAGACATCAATAGAAAGTCTACATGAACCAACATTTTTTCTAAATGAGCTACTGGAACCACAGCCAAAAGGTCAATTTTGTCTGTCTTAATATGGGCACCAGTCTGCATAGCAGAGGACATAGTAGGGTGTTTTGCACTGACATTCCCCAGGCATGATAGTTAGAGAGAAGATCTCTAAAGTGATGCCAGTCCTGGTTGAGTCAATGCTATAGGTAGTAGCATAATTGACTAGAACTACATGCCACACAAAATTGAATCATATTTCAGTGTTCTAAATTGTGAGGTTTAATAGGAGTTAATGTTTATAATTAAACGGCTTTTAAGCAACCTACATTTAATAGCTAAAGTAGTCTGTATTAAGGTCGGGCTTATGCTGCATAAATGCATGTAGTTGCATGTTGTAAACATTTTAAATTAAATTGTGCAAAAGAATTTATACATGAGAATTCCTTATTGTGGCTCCAAAATTTCTCAATGATGTATTTCCATTTGGAGAGATAAAGAATTTAAGTTTTGCACTTCATTCTTATCTACAGAAATAGGAGCAACTCCTTCATCCCTTTGGCCATTAATTTAGCTGTTCCTCCTCCTTTCCTTGTTCTTAATTAGTTCGTAATTTTTCAATTACACTATCACTTTCCTTTGAATTTTGTGTTAAATTGTTAGAACTTAGTGTTGATATCTAACTGCTCTACAGTATGGCATATATTAATCTGCTAAATTTGCTTTTCAGTTGCTTACCTATTCAAGTTGAGCATTGGTTTGACCTACCTTCCTGCCCCATTGGAAAATATAACCTATTGGAAAATATATATGCCAAGAGGATGGATCAACAGCTCAAAGAGTTAAGAGTGATGCTTTAATCCTTGGATACTCCAACTAAATATGGGACTTGAAAAGATCTAGTTATAGAATATCTTTCAAGATTACTTACACATGCTGAAGCATTATCTGTACATAGCCATCAAAAGGCTCATGGTTTTACCATGGGAAATGCAATATAGAGAATTGTACTGGTTATTACCATGTTTTATGAAAACTTAGTTTTATTGCGTCATTGGATGAGATGCTGATGATGGGTGTTGCTTTCCCATGAAGCAGTTGATATGGTGAAATTTACTTAGTTCTATTAGCTAATCACAACCTATCTTGTAATTGCCAAACAAATGTTCAAAAAGCTTTAATGCTATGGAAGGAGGATCAAGTACCAAATGTAGAGAAGGTGATGACAATGGAAAATTCTTCCATGGCATTAATGTCAAGCTGCTGTAAAAGAAAGAGCAGAGTTGCAAACACCTTGAATTATTTCCCACTTCTTAGCACCAGATAAATCAGAAAATCATGCATGTAGCAGTCATTGCCAGCCAATCATAGGCTCAAATAACATCGAGTTGTCTTTATCTATCATCACAAGAGAAATGATCAGAAGATGAGAAGGAAATGGATGGAGGTTGACCTTAAATGATCCAAATGCGAGGCCTTTCTTCCGATTTTGTAACTGCGACATCATGATTTTATCATACGCCCTCTCTAGCTGGAAAAACACAACTTTCAATTAAGTATTCAAGGTAAATGTCCCATATATGTAAACTAATTCATTACCATGGGGAAAAGGGTGATAGATACAAAAAAAATTCAAAGAAACAAGATGGAAATCAATGTCCTTAAAACTAATTGTGACTACAATGCAAGTCAAGGAGTCCCTTCTTAACCTACTTTTGCCACATATGCTTCATCCCCCCTCCTCTCTGCATCCTTACGCCTTCTTGTGTAGGCTGCCTTCATCATATCAAATCCTTCTATAGGACTCACACCAAGAACCTAGTAGCCAAAACAATGATACTATAGATAATTAAAACAATCTTCCAGTAATATCAGATGCTAATATGATGAATTCAAAGTACATGTTTATTACCTCATATGGGTTTTCATCACTATTTGCATGTGGGCTCCCTGCAGCAGACGTAGCTGTGCAGACCATCCGATGGTGGCTCATGGGTACCCTGGAGAACCTATCAGAATAAAAACCAAGTAAAAGCTATCCAATAAAATAAAAGCTATCCAATAAAACCACAACCCAAACAACAAAACATAGCATTGGAAACCAGAAGAGAGAGCGAAATTGAGAATACTGAAAAATAGTGTGTGTCAAGTCAAATTCCTCTTCCAACGTTTCAAAACCTCATACACTTATAACAATAATGTGAATGCAGAAAGGCACAAAACTGGACCAATAGATGATTGAAGACATCAGACAAATTCCACACATCTTTTTTTACACCAAATTCAGAAGGTTCATTTGGATAACAGGGAAACAAAAAACCAAGCATTCAAAAAATGCAATTGAACATGTCAATAAAAATCAAGAAAAAGACTTTTGGATTAGCTAAGCACAAAAATGAAACATACAAAAAAAAAGAAAAAAAAGCAAAGGGCGTTTTAAGTTATATCATCAATCACAACCATCTAATTTTTATTCAAGAACTTACATTGATTGCAATGATAGCATTTGGATACTTATAGTTGCAAAGTACTAGTAGTTAGGGTTCCAGGTGGTTAAAATTGCTACATTTGCCACTACATTTCCAGTTTTTTACTTAGTGGGTTTGTAGTAGCAATAAAATAAAATCTTGTGTTTGTTTGCTTGCAAATGAGAATTGTAACTGTATTTGGTTGTATTACTAAAGTTATATTAATTATGTCTGCACCAACCACTGCCCTTGTTAGGACATAAACCTATCATGAAGATGGATACCTCTAAAGCCTTTTTGTTTATCTCACGGCCTATCTGATAAGACAAAATACGACAGAAGAGCCCCCAAATGCAGTTTGATTTGCAGGATTTTGGCCAAGTCACCCTAATCCAAGCGCTGGAAAAGGGCCACCTGCCACAACTGAGGTTCACTTGCACACGCTTGCAGGTATCCAGAAGCATATGAGAAGAGAAATGTGGAAACACATAGAATATATGAATCCGGAAATCGCAAACATCAAGCACATCATTTGTATTAAAATTATAAGATTTCTTCGGTTTCTTGGCTATACGTCGGGATTTGATTCCTCCACCAAATACCAATTTCCATAATCATTGGCTTAGCAAAGAAACGCGAATTCCTTGGAATTAATACGACTTCATGGCGGAGAGGATGGCGGAGAGTAATTTCGAAAGATTTACCTCACGGAGGAGACCAGCGGAGCGACTTGAACAGAGCCACCAGAGAAGAGGCTCCTCCGGGCGGGGTGAGAACTGGGGCACCGGAAGGCGTTTGGGATCGTCGTCGCCATTTCTTGGAGATTATATCTTCTTGATTTCAGATTTCGTTGGGTTTTAGGGTTTTAGATCTTTTGGGGAGAGGAGCTATGTGCAGAAGTCGGAGTGGCCGTCCAAACCCAATGTCTTCCCTCACTCCGATCGGTAACAGATATCGTGAATATTAAACGGGTTCTCGGGCATGAACGCCGACTTTAACTGGAGCTTAGCCGCTTTGCGACGGCTATGGACTCGGAGGAGCGCGGGCGCGCACCGCAAAGGATCCGCGCTTATAGACGCGATCAGATTGTTTGGCCTCGAGATGCACCCTGAATACCATATCCGAAACCTTGATTCGACTGCATCAGGAGGTGATTAGCGTGCGCGGCTGGAGCTGCGGTCTCTCCCAGCGCGAGCCCAAATAGCCCAATAGCATGCAAATTCTTGGTTTCCATAACCGCAGCAACGTCCCCTCAACAGAAGTATTATTAGCGGTTACTTTTAGTATTACTTTGCAAATACTGTGCACGAATATTGAAAACATAAAATAAAACATGAACATAAAACGGGGAGGTATATTATTTGACAGAGATCCAAATTGTTGGGATTAATTTGGCTATACATCCGACCCTTTTTTTTTTTTTTTGTGTGTGTGTGATACATGGAAAAATTACGGTCTTAGAAATCCCATAGAATCCAAATCAGCGTTCAAGATGAATTCAAACAGCGAGGGGAGATTTGTATAGGATGAACAGCAGCAATCTCTTGAAGCTTAAGCTACAACTAAATCTGCCGCTTGATTTCTGTTACAATAAATGTGAGTCATGTTAAACATTGTCAAAAATTGCTTCTAGCTGGGGAGATTTTGCGTTTGAGGATGATCTGCATACCTCTTCCTGACTGGGGAAGTTAATCAATGAGTTATAGTTGCAGAATCACCTTCTAATAGACTTGCTGGGCTCCATATTATAAAATAGCGATCCCAAGCTCAGCTCAAGCCACTGTCAATTATGCATATAAAACCAAAAATATGAGTAATCTCTTCCCCTATCCATATATCAAAGTGCCGTTGTGATCTCTGATGACAAAACTTGTAGCTATCATGAGACGCAAATTCATTAAAATTGACTTTGGGAACAATCAAAGAAGGGGGCAGCCATGCAACATAAATTGGAGAAGTAAATGGGTTGGGAGAAAAATACGCGCCAGCGCTAGACCTGGACCATGTGCTGAAGTCAACACCATCATTAGCTAATCCGAGATATTCACGAAAACACAGGATCTGTCCGATCATTATCGTAAAATATGATTTGATCAGCCTTCCATTTTTCACTTTCCACATGATTTATAACATGGTAGCAACTATAGACCGAATCCATTGCTAAAACTACCATAGTATTTATTATGGAGGAATGGCATCATTAGTTTCATATTGATTATGAGTCAAAAAAGACTCGAACTTATATATGATGGAACCTTCTTACCTCCTGAAATGCCTTTTCAATTGAAATCTAAAGAAGCAAATATATAAGACCCATAGGTCAGAGTGGACAATACCTCATGTACCGAGCCATGAACTCTTGACCTCAATATGGGTGCCTATATATTATGGGATTAGGGTACCTCCGACAGATTATGATACACTTTCTGCTCGTACACCGACTCTCCCTTGACTATGAGGAGTCATCATTAGTCCCATTCTCTCCCTCTCTCTTCCCTCTTTTTTATCATTTTTGTTGCGGGCTCTAGACTCCAAACCAAATAGTTTTTTTTTTTTAATTTCTCTCGAGCAAAATAGTTATAAATGGTTTCAAAAGAGCTATCAAAGACAATTGATGCTAAAATAAGGTGTTGCAAGCAAGTTGAAATATGTTACCCAAGCAAATAAGTGGATCAATGCATCCAAAGGTACATTAATGAGGCATGCATGTTATTTGAATTCAATCCCCTAATATGCATCAATTAGGCATCCCAAACCCAAGCTGAGTAACCTATGTGCTTAGATTCTCTCTAGTTTGCATGTTGCACCGGAGGATCTGACTAGATACCTACTTTTGTTTGTGCATGGATCGTCTATGGATTTTTGAGCAAGATTGGCGCGAATTGTTGGACACCATCACCTCATATGCATTACCTTGTTTAATTAATTGCCCACTACCGATTATGCATGAACCATGGGTGACCGAAGAGGACCCTTGAGTTTGGTAAATGAAGTGGAGTCTATTTCAACTCGGCGACCTATTACAATCAAATTAATGCTAGTGTTGAACTAGATGGTGCTTCATAATACATGAAACCTAGCTAAAAATAATGTTGACCCTATTTCAAGTCAATGGCTATATATATCTTTGCTTCAACAATTCATCAATTTTGGCAACATGATTGGCAGTGTCCAGAATTGAGGAAGGCTAAAAAACCTTTGCCTATATCTATTATATATCCAGATGAAGATTTAGATTGGATTCACTTACCGAGTGTTTGATATTTGTGGCAAAGAGGACTGGCTTACATGTCCATAGTGCTTCAGTTACATTGCAAGGAAAGATGGAGAAATCGGAGTCATGCATCCACCTGATGATATGTCCATAGTCCTCCAATTACATGTCCATAGTCCTTCAATTACATTGTAAGCGAAGGTAGTTTACATGCCCATAGTCCAATGGATTACCAAGAGCACTGCAAACTCTATCATGCGTCCATCTGTATGGATCTCAAAGCATCCAATGGGGGATTCGAATGAAGGAAGCCATGTCCCTCTGGGAAAAGATGATGTACAGAGGATTCTGGACATTGAAAAAGGAAAAACCGGGGTACAAACAGGTGTCGAGTTGCAATGAAAGAGTTTTTTTATGATACTTCGAAGATTAGAAAGGAAGATATTTTCCTATTCAACTCTTGAAAAGAGAGGTGGGGTATTTTTTTTCTATACATTAGCTCTAAATGGTACAATAAAACAATAAGTTGGTTTTGCCTTCAATATGTATACATTTATATAAAAGTTCAATGTCACATCAGACTGTAGGTCATGCTGACGAGGGGTCATGCCGAATAATTGAGCTTCAAAAATCACATCGACTATAGGTCATGCCATTGACGAAGTCCAAAGAATAATATCAACCAAGCATGAAAGCACAGAGCCTAACACAAGCTACTTGCCGGCGATGACTAAAGGGCTAGCATTCCTGGCCGCATCAACTCTAAACCATAGAAATCTCAACAAATTATTTTGAAGAAATTATCCATCTATGATTCTATTACATCAATGAGCATATGCACAGCGTACATTTCAAGTCTGTATTTGGGAGATACCATTATTTTTCGAGTAAATAAAGTAAATGAACACGGAACTAATCTCTTTCCATATAAATGCCCAGAATTTTTAAATATGATTAGCAAACCAACAACAGCAACAAACAATGATGGCGATAAAACCATAAATATACAATTTAAACTAGCCATATTTCCAGAACTGCAAACACTAGATCTTGCAAACCCACGCACAAGTACGCATCAACTAGCATCATACATTTAATGTATAGGGGCAGAGAAACTCACATTATTCTATATAATATGATCATCCCCCAACTCTTCTCCGAAAACCTAAGCAAAGATATATAGAGGGACACACACATCATCTTCCACTTTCTATATTTAACGCTGCTCTCTTTTCTATGCTGTACCATCTAGAGATTTCATTTTCAGTGTAGCTTGATGGCCGACCAAGCAAGCTCTCAATCTCTTCAGAATTATGCTGTAAAAAAGGATGCTGTTTGAATTTTCTTAATCGATCGAGATCATCAGCCACCTCCTTCATTGTAGGTCTATCTTCACCCCTAACATTGAGGCATTGTCTTGCTAGCTCAGCAGCTTCTCCTATCAACTCCACATCCTCTTCATTTTTAATGTGAGTGTCCAAAAGCTGTAGAAGTCGATCCTCCTTCATGGCGGATAAAAAACTTGACGAGAGGCTCTTTTCTTCATCAGATCCTTCAAAATAGATTGCCTTCCTTCCAGTGAGAAGCTCCAAAAGGACTACACCAAAACTATAAACATCACTTTTCTCGGTTAATTGGCATGTTTGCAGGTATTCTGGATCCAAGTAACCACAAGTCCCCTGGACTAGTGTAGCAAACTGAGTTTCATCCTTTGGCACGAACATTGAAGCTCCAAAATCCGACACCTTTGCATTGTAGTTGTCATCTAAAAGTATGTTCGAGGACTTGACATCTCCATGAAGGATTGGTGGTGAAGCTGATGAATGTAGATATTGCAGGGCTTCTGCGGACTGTAACGCAATCTCCAAACGGGTATCCAATGAAATGGGCGATGTCCTATTCCTGTCATGGATTAATTGGAATAAGGTTCCATTGGAGACAAATTCATAAACCAAGATCGGGACTTCGACCTCCAGACAACATCCCAAGAGCTTCACCACATTCTTATGGTTGATCTGAGAAAGAATAACCATCTCCTTCCCAAATTCCTTCTTCTGGTGGTCATCAATTAGTTTTGATTTTTTTATGGCAACTGCATGACCGTCGTCCAGTATTCCCTTGTATACAGTTCCATGGCCTCCACCTCCAAGAATTCGGCCCTTGTCAAAGTTGTTTGTTGCCTGCTCAAGCTCTTCTTTCGTAAATACCTTAAATGCCGGACCTTGCTTCGACTTCATCTCTTCAAGTAACAACCGCCCTCCATGTCGCCTAAAGTATTCCTCTTTTATCCTGTTAAGTTTTCTTCTATCATGTACCATGGAGGCGACGATACATAGCAATAGTAGAAAGGCAACGCTGGTGCTGGTGACAATGCCTGAAGATTGTAAATAGACAGAGAAATCATCAATGAGTTCGAGTAATGAGTTGGAGCGCGGTTTCTCTGCGGTGCACCGCACCGTGGGGTGCACAGCGCGCCGTCGCTGCCGTCCGCAACAGGTATGCATCCACGCGCGCGATGGACGCTGTGCGCTGTGCACAGCAGGGGATCCGCGCGGTTTCCCTCATATTTATTTCTTTTCCACCGTAGTAAACGAAGATCGAAACTTTCGAGCAGCCTAGTTCTATATATGCTTAGCACAGTCGAAGTTTGTGGTCGATGCATGTCTAATGGAACTGGATAGAAGTGGTAGAAACCGAGATTTATTAATTTGCTAAGGGAGGGATTACCTATAACCAATTTCACTGATGTGGAAAGATTGCCGTGGTCGGGATTGCAGGTTCCATATTTCGGGTCGCCCTTCGTGCCTGGTGGGCATTTACAAAGGTAATCCCCAGGCATGTTGGTACAAATCCCATTGCATGGATACTCGTCTTTGAGGGTGCACTCGTCAATATCTACCATCCCAGTTCAACAAATGCAGGAGGTCAGCTCCAGAAACACGGAGGGAAAGACACATGCACTCACATAGAGAGAAGGTATTTACAGACCTTGGCATCCGTCGGCGAGATAGGGGTTGCCTTTGTAGCCACTGGAGCAATTGCAAAGATATCCCGAGCCATTGGAGGAGTTGAAACATTTGCTGTTCTTGCTGAGGCACGCATAGGAGGTTGTGTTGCGCTGTGCGACCTCGCACGTCTCGTTTCCGATGGCCCAGTCCAGCACCACGGGCGCCCGCCCCCCATTCGTCTCATTCAGCTCGCGAGTAGTAATGTAAGCCGTGCTGAAGTCGAACCAATCGACTTCGGCCAGAACGGCGTAGCTGCAGGGATTGAAATGCCACACCCGGGAGTTGTTGAAGTCGTCATCGAAGGTCACATCATAGTAGTTGATTCCCTTGGGGATGGAGGTCTGGCAGCAGCCATGGCCGGAGCATGACCCGTTTTTCAGGTTCTCCTTGGAGCAGCCCGACGCGCATGCGCCATCGAACATTTCATTCTGGTTCTGCCCGCTGATGTACGCGAAGGTGTCGCAGCCGACAACTGTGAACTTGTTATCGGTGTCGGAGAACCGGAATGGATAGCGAGTGAAATTTAGACGCCACGTGCTGTACGACACGTCGGCGTACGTGGCGTTGTAGCATTGCCAGGAAATCTGATTGTAGATGCGAGCCTGGGCTGGTAGCAAGGATACGTTGATGAACTCGACGTTGGTGAGGAAAGGTTTGCGGACGCCATTGCCAGTGTCGTTGCAGGTAAGTGCGAAACCACGAGCTGGAAAGGAGCAGTTCGGGCCGATGCCGAATGGGTAGGGGATGTCAACGTCTCCGCATTTCGGTGGGCAGCGGGGCAGTGTGTCGCCCAATGCCGACGCCGTCACGGCAATAAGCAGTGCCAAGAGAGAGTGGCACAGCAGCATCCATGCGCCCATGAATGGCTTTGCTCCTCTGATCCTTTTCTCGGACACTCCCATAAATATATCTCTCATTCTTCATTCGATCTATCAAACTGCTTCCATTGAGGATAGTCCACCTTCCCTATAAAATAGGACGGCTCTTCAGGGTAAGAACATTTGCAGCTCATCAGCCATGTGCCAGTCCGGTAGAATTAATACTTAAACTCATAAGTCGTTGGTACAAGGTGCCAAAGATCGGAGTCAACTACTAAGTTGGGAGAACAATGACCGGCAATACGGAGGGTTAAAAATTTAGCACCATCTGAGTGGTTCTCCTTTTTCCCTTAAGATATTTGAGTTAATACTGGCAAGAATTTTAGACCTGGAAGAGCTATGGACAGGTCTTAGGTTTGCAGCTTCACGTGCAAGTAGTGGCAGCATTTTCTTAATTCACGTATGCACATGCATAGAGATTCCCATGTGCGCTCGATCTTCCACATTTGTCATCCCATATATATACATTGAACAACGTATGAGCAACCGCGCGCAAACAGAACTTTTTTTTCCTTCTTTTTTG